>CAMZMU010000036.1:57157986-57332339 GCA_947311845.1 Poa pratensis | reverse complement strand
CCTAATTTTTTTTTAATAATACATTTTTTTTAATTAAATTCAAAAATATTACGCAAAATAACGAAATTGCAAAAATAATACGGCCTCGACCCAGCTTGGGCCGATAAGGCCCGTCGGCCAGGCTTAGGCCGATTTGGGCTTATCGCCAGACTTGGGACGACGAGATCGCATGGTGGGCCAGGCCTGCGCCCGACAGGCCGTCACGCGTCACGGGTGGGCACTAATCGGCCAGAACTCAGCCGACCGGCCTGTCGGCCAGGGCTGGGCCGACAGGACGCTGGATAAGACCAGCCTTGCCCACATCTTCCTCCTGTCGTCCTCTTTCTCCTTTTCTTCTTCCTCTCAAACCAGCACTCCTTACTGCGTTTCAGCGGCGATCTGTCCATCCAGCCACCAAATCTTCCTTCTACAAGTGTTAGAGAGTTAAGGCAGCTCAGATCTACAGATGTGTTGGATTATTGTGTGATTTCGTGTTGTTTGGTTTGGAGTAATTGTGGAGTTTAGTGGAGGTTGCTGTAGGGTGGTGGATGGTGCAGCGTGGTGGTGGTGAAGCGGTGTTGCATTGGCGGTGGTGGTGACGTTGCTGGTCCATTGAATCGGCACGCTTCAAGGGTATGCGTTATTTTGCTAGTAATATTAAGTACATAGTTGTTCCCGTTGTAACAGTAAATTGGTGTCACATTTTTTAGGTTGTTGAGATGAGTAATTTAGTGAAATGTTTGTTTTCTACGGTCCTGGCGAAGTTGTAGTAAATGAGCATGGAGCTGATTTGGGTGAGTTTCGATGGTCAGAGTTGGAACTGAGTGACCCACAAACATGGTCTATAAGTCAGCTGAAAGATTGGTTGCAGCGTGTTTAGGGCTTCCTGAAACAGACACCGTCGGTGTGCATGCACTGTGGACGAAGACAAGGTCCCCGGTGTTTTTTTATTTGAGGCCGATAGAACGGACCTACCTCTCAGATGGTGCGATGGTTGCAAGGCTGCGCAACCAGGGGATGTACCCCTCATGCCTTACTGATACCTGTCGCGAAGGAGGTGATTCCGCGTGAAGGCGAGGGAGGGCACGATCCTGGCCAGAGTAGTCAGGAGATGCAATTTTCTGGACATGATTATAATCAGGGAGATGTTGGAGGTGGTGGTTATGACTATGGCCAAAATAGTCAGACAGAGCAGATGGAAGAGGAAGATTTGGAGGTGGTAGTTATGAATCTGGCCAAAATAGTCATACAGAGCATATGGAAGAGGGAGATGAAGATGCTGCTGAGGCAGCAGCAGACGATGTAATTCCAAGAAATGATGGAAGAGGAAGACGAAGATGGTGGAGTGCTTATGGGCATGATTCCGACGAGTCGGATGACGAACATGTGGTGCCAAATCCTGCGTCATGGAGTCATGATTTCTCGTCGTCAATGACAGTGAACGATGGTCATGATTCTGCCTGGGAAACCATCAGAACCAGGTTTCTGCGGGTGCTCTATATACCGACAAGCAACATTTGCAAGATGCAATCATTAAGTGGCAATGTCGACTTGCAAGACATTCAAAACCAAGGTGTCGAGTAAAAAATATCTGACAATGGAATGTGAGGTAGCAGGGTGTCCTGGAAGGGTGCACGGTTATCGTCCTCACTTCGGCATAAACTGGAAAGTGAGCGACGTAGTACAGCACACATGTAGAATTGAGAGTATTCCTCAAGATCATCGTAACATTTCGTCGACGCTTATAGCTCGGTTGCTGTACTCAGAAATAGTACAGGGCAAAGCTATGGAAGCGAAGGCTATTATACATAAGGTGTTCACCAGGTTCAAGTACAAAATATCTTATGGCAAAGCTTGGAGGGCTAAGCAGATGGCACTTGAGAAAAGATTCGGATCGTTCCTAGACTCATATGACTCAGTTGTTCGGCTCCTCTACACATTGCAGGCCCGTAATCCAGGCACATATGTTGACGTCAAACACTTTTGGATGGCAGAGTTTCCAAACGTAAAGGTGCTGCATCGTGTGTTCTTCTCTTTCGGTGTATGCATAGAAGCTTTCACTAACTGTCACCAGTTATCTGTGTTGATGGTACATTTCTTACTGGCAAGTATAGGGGACAAATCTTGACTGCCATGGTCAGGATGGCAACAATCAGATCGTGCCACTTGCATTTGCTTTTGTGGAGAGCGAGAACACTGAAAGTTGGACTTGGTTCTTCAGGCAGCTTAAAATAGCAGTAGTAAAAGATAAGCCGAACGTGTGCATCCTTCATGACCGCCATGCTGGTATACTGAACGCCGTCAAGGCACTCACAAACCCTGTGGCCGCGGAACAAACGCCATGGCTAACCTGCAGAGTCGTTGGTGCATGCGCCATTTGGGGCCAATTTTTCTCACAGTTCCGAGATAAGGCTTTGATGAATCTATTCAAAAAACTGTGCAAGCAGAACCAATTCTGGAAATACACATTCGTACGTGGTAAGCTTGATGACTTCACTAACCAGCATGTTAGGCAGAGGAGAGCTGCACGAAATGTTGCAGTAGCAGCACATGTGCAACTTGTGGCGCAACAGCTAGCAACCGGACCTCCCAGCTGAGGATGTACCTGTTGGGCTTTGTGACTTGCCAGGATTTGATCCGCCTGGTGTTAGGAGAAAGACTGGGAGGTTGATAAAAAACTTTCAGCAGTGGATAGAGCACGAGCCTCTTGAGAGGTGTCTTTGCTGCACGACACTTATGGAGCCAGGTACGGTGTTATGACTACCAACCTTGCTGAAACATACAACTTCGTTCTTAAGGAAATAGGGCATGCCACTTACAGCCATTGTGGAGGGTATTTTTGAGGGCACAGTCAAGTATTTCAGAGAAAGACGCCAGAAAGCTCACATGCATATCGTTAACAACCCAAACACACCTTTTGTGAGAAGATTACGGAGTACATGGATAGGAAAGGCAAAAGCTCGTACTCATGCTGTGCAGGCCATAGGAAATCAAGAAAGGAGGTTCGAGGTACGCTTACCTTCTGACAAGTTTGGTTGCGGAAATCAGCTCAGAACGCATGAGGTGCGAATTGGAAATGAAGCCCGACCAACATGTGACTGCACATGCAATAAACCAAAATTGCTTCACCTGCCCTGCTCCCATGTATTGGCTGCGTGTGGCCAACTCGGACTGTCAGCCATCTCGTTCGTTTCACCATATTATTTGAACGAGTCTGTGCTAATACCTGGACCGGTGAAATGGTGGGATTTCGAGCTGTGGGTAATTTTAACACGGTTGACCCTAATGAAAGGCAGTACATCCCCGACCCAAGGCTACTGCGTCCTGGTAGTGTAGACGACCGTGCAAGCGTATCAGAAATGGTATGGATGAATCTGAAGCCGGAGGCCCGACAGTGCAATGTTTCTTGTGCAATGATTTTGGTCACAGGGACACTGCTTGTACAAAATTCCCACCTACGAATGCTGCTCCGGCAACTAGAGCAGCTGCTCCACGTGGGCGAGGCAGCCGAGGACCAAGAGGAAGGGGAAGAAACTAGGATGTTTTAAATTTGGACTGTGCTTTTATTTGTAATAATGAGGATCAATGTTTTAAAATTGGACTATGTGTGGATCAGTGATTTAAATTTGGAGTTTGATTTCATCTGTAATTTGTCTGCATTTGTGGCTAAAAAAGAGGAGGGAGAGGTGGGAAAAAATGGAAGAAGAGCTTCTCGGCCCAGATTGGGCCGACAGGCTCTTGTCGTCCCAGTTCAGGCCGATAGGCCCAGTCGGCCCAGCTCTGGCCGACCGTGGCAGAGCCGGCCGACAGTACCTTATCGCCCAGGCCTGGCCGACAGGACCTAATCGGCCCAGGCCTGGCCGAGGCCGTATTATTTTTGAAATTTCGTTATTTTGCGTAATATTTTTCGAATTTATTTAAAAAAATGTATTATTAAAAAAAATTTAGCGCGGAGGACAAGCTCATGGATACCAGATCTCCGCCGCCGTGTATCCCATCCAATATCCAACCGCTGACCTGGACCAGGCCGTGCGCCGCCCAAGATCCACGAGCAGCGCCGCCGGTGCAGACCTTCCTCAACTGAAACTCCTCTCACCGGCCACCGCCTCACCGCAGTTCCTCTTCCGCCGGTCGGGATCCGGTTTTTGATGAGGCCTTTGCCCTGCCTCTGCGCTGTCGCCATGCCGCGCGGCGTCCCGTGGCAGTGGCATGCGAAGCTGCCTCCGCCTGGAGCCCAGCCATGGATTGATTCGCCGCTAGCACCCGTCAGTGCACAGGCCGGGTGATGGGGGCTCGGCTCTTTCTTCCTTCTGTTCTGTTCAACCTGTGTATCGTGTGCTCCTTCGTTCCAGATTACTATTAAACAAACCACGTTCGCTGGAGACTACGGCGAGCGCCCCGTGCTCCAGCGCCGCCACTTTCTCTCCCCATGTTCTCCGCTCCGCCTCTCCGGCGCACCTCTTCAGGCGCAAGAGCCGAACTCCTGCTAGGGACGAGAGAGAGGTCATCAAGGTCGTGGAGCCGGACGCCCTGCTCGCCATGGCCGTGCTCATGGAGGTAGGGGAGAGCCGTCATCAGGGAGCGGAGGCGAGCTCGCCCCCGTGCAGAACAGCTCCAGGCCGCGCGCGGCGTCTTTGAGCGCCAGAAAGGGAAGGGACGCCAACAGGGGTGGGAGATGTTCACGCGCCGGGCGAGCAGCGGAGTCGGTGGTCACCACTGGCAGCGAACCTTCACGCCTCCCTTTACTCCATTCTCTCCAGCCCGTCACGGCAATGTCTTCTTCCACCAGCGCTATCCTCCAATCACAAGAACTCTGGGTCTAGGCGCCGCCTGGTCAAAGGCGCAGGTCCTCAGATTTGAGCATAACTAAATTGGGTTTATCTACCCCCAGGCTGGCTGTGTTATTCTCAAGGAAATGAGCTAACGCTACAGGCAAGGAGCAAGGCAAATGGCAGATTCCGGAGCTCTCCGTGCACATTTCAAATTCATAGTTCATCAGCTCTATACTATATTTACATGATCCACATAATTTATGGTGAACACTTGGTAATTTCTAAGTACCCATAATTTTATATAATTTTTAACTAATTATTTATATTCAAATGTCATTGCAGAACAGATTGATCTATTAGCTCACAGGTCATCTATTGGTGGCTCGGCAACTTCAGGCACGGAGTTCTCAGTACGTGGTACTCCATTAGAACATCTAGAGCAAACAAGTTCTTACCCTGCACGTCTTTCTGCCTCTGTTTCTTATCCCTTCCAACCATCGCTCATACTCTAGCTCTCCCTCCACCAACTACTGAATTTTCCTTCAGACACTGAGTTGTCGTCCATGACACCCCAAGCAAATATTCACAAGGAAAGCTTCCAACACCCCAAAATTTATACTCGTGGGGTGCAAGGATGGGGAAGGGAGACCGGCGGACCGGCGGTTGGCTGGGGATAGAGAGGTGAGGAGCAACGACGGCGTGCAGGAAGGTGGAGCAAGGAAGATGAGACATGGAGGACTGAAGGGGAGGTGGGGCAGCGACGAAGAGATGGAGCCGGTTGGCATCTCCTTTGATGCTGCCTGCCTAGCAGCCCCCATGATCTTTTCACGTTCAGGAAACTCTACATTTCTTTCAAAAATGGAACCCCCATGTTGACAAGCCCCGAGGATGAAGCAATCCTGGAATTCGTAGCAGCCAAAGTTCTGAACCTGACTGTATTTTGTGTTCGTTCTGAACCTGAACATGTCGTTCAGTGTTAAGCCTACTTTAAGTAGATCCGTAGCTAACATTTGCTCATCAGGGAACAAGGTGGTGGACTGGTGGATGACCTGTTAAACAGTGAGGGTGTCCACTATACATGATCGAGGCCCTGGACACTCTCGGGATATCCGTGGAAGTAGATAAACTTGAAAAAAAAAAGTCAAATATATGTGCCAGAGGCGTTACACACTTTTTTCGGTTCGTACATTCACAAAACGAAACAAACTTACCATAGAAAAGCCTATACAGATGACTTTTTTTTTTAGGACAAGGTGGTCGTACCACCGCTCGAATAGATAGAAAGAAATGACCCAGTTTATAAGGAAAACCGGGTCCAAAAACCATACAATCTGTACAAAAGAATGACACAAACAAAGCAACTCGTCGTCCACACGACCCAAGTCGACAAACGCCACAACACACACCACCCGCTCTATCTACTAATCATGCTTTAAGTTTATACAGCGATTTTACACCGTTCATCAACGGGTTGATTTTGAATCTAGCTGCATTTTTCATAGAATGTGTAACCTCTTTAACTGTTGTGGTCGCAACTCGCAACTTGAGTTGATGTGAGTCTGGTTTATGCAGAGATCTTTCAAGATATTGCTCCACATGTCGAGCGAAAGGTATATGGTATTTATGGTTTAAATAGGTTAGACTCCCTGATTCAAAGACCGAAACTGCCATTGATAGTTTTTTAGTTGTATCTTAAAAAACTTAGGCCAATACTGAACGAGATTGGAAAACTTGAAGTATAAACATTTGACCTGATCACTGAGGTACCAAATTGATATTCTATGAATCACCATTTCCTTGGTACTTGGTACTCGTGTGTGATATTATTCTTAGGCTTTCAACATAAAGAAGGCCAATAGAAGCAACATGGTTTATTCACTATTTATGATTTTATGTATGTGAATTATTCTTATATATATAGATTATGTTGTATCAAATGTTTGTATGTTTTAGATAAATAAAATGTCGCTCCTTATTTTATAATTCGGACCCATTGCAGCGCACGGGCATTTTGCTAGTATTGGATAAGTATTCTTCATAAATTTATGTGGCTGCTGATTATGGTTGATTTGTGTAAACTACATTTGAGTTATTAGGTACCGATGTGCTCTTGCAAAGATTTTGTGCTGTTGCGCATGAGGAAGACCAACCATGATATTTATCTCTGGTAAGAACGATGCACCCATCTGCCTGGAGTTTACTTTAAAGTGGTTGTCTTTTTTTTATTCGCAAAAAAAAAGTGGTTGTCTTTTTTTTTTTTTCCTTCAGCCCTCAAAAGAAATGAAATCCATCCTCTTTTCATATTGAACCGAACGTGTTGGAGCCGCTCCTAGATAATTCAAATTGTACTACTAAATCGGTGCAATATTTTTATAATCTTATTTCTAAGCATCCAAGCACAAGGGAGTATCGTCAAGACACATGCAAGCACCTACGAACCGCACCTCCTTATATTATTAAAATAATTAGTACTCACTCCGTTTGGAAATAGATGTCTTTTATTTATCCAAATTTAGATGTATGTGCACACTAAAATATATCTACATACATCTATATTTGGACAAATTCAAGACATTCTTTTCCGGACGGAGGGAGTACACAATATGCATGGCATCGTCAGTACCCAACCAAGCACTAGGGGCATCGTCAAGACACATGCAAGCACCTACGAACTACACCTCCTTATATATTAAAAAATAATTACACGGCATGCAAGGCATTGTCAAAACCCAAAGCAAGCACGAGGGGCATCGTCAAGACACATGCAAGCACCTAAACTGCACCTCCTTATATATTTATTATTTAAAAATAATTACATTGTTACTTCTATGGTAAATCAAACCAAACTCTGATTAGTACTACTTCACGATCACCCTAAGCATGTCGTGACATATCGACTAACCTTATGCAATAAATCTGATTTCTCAAAATTTATGGACTCATATGCACATGCACGTCTATTGAGCTGAGATTATGTGGGTTTTGTTTCCAATTGTTCTCAAATCATTAAATAATATACGCATCATTACGTACATGGCTCCAGTAAAGATAATTATGTTTTTTCCTTTCATGATTATTAATAATTATCATTGCACCTAGTCTCCTCTACAAAATCTCCACAACAACGCGCGGAGTATCATCTAGTTACCTAAACGGTAATGACTGTAATGTCTAGGATTATGAACATGTCCCTCCAGCGGCTCCAACAAGTAAGCCGATTGACTAGGGGAGACAAGCTGAGGCGACAAAGGTGCCAACTGTGATGCCAAAACCTTGGAGAAAATCTTCGAAAAGCTGTGAACGAGACTTGTAGGGCGATAATCCGAGATTGCACCGGCGTCGACCTTTTTGGAATTAGGACCTCGTTTGCATTGTTGAGCCGACCAAATGCCGCACCCCCTTGCTTGCTCCATGAGGCGGACACGGCAACCACAAGGTCTTCCTCGATGAGACTATCGCTGTCATCAACTGATGATCAGTTAATCACTGTACCCCGAACGCAAACCCCACCACTGTTTGCCTTTAAATCCCGAACGTGCTTCTCCTGATGAGATGCATCTTTTATGCTGTTTGCATGAAGCAAAACGTGAAGGGGAGTGGAAGGACGCATGACTCATCATCACCACCGGCACGGAACGGAAGCATCTACAGTAGTACTCCGTACATATTAATCTTCTTCCAAATCCAGTTCCTCCTACTCATCAATTAGTAGGAGTACAGAACCACAGCGAGATCAGCAGACGGAGGGGGCCGCAGCAGCAGCAACAATGCAGGACGCCACGCACGACCCAAACACCACCACCACCACCTTCTACTCCGCCGCCGCCGGCCTCTACGCCAGCACCCACGCTCCCCTCCCGCTCCCCGCCGACCCGGACCTCTCCCTCGTCCCGCACCTCTTCTCCCGCCTCCCCCTCCACCCGCATTCTTCTCCCCCGTGCCTCCTCGATGCCGCCACCGCCGCCTCCCTCTCCCGCGCCGACCTCCGCCGCCTCGTCGCCTCCCTCGCGCACGGCCTCCGCCGGACCCACCGCATCCACGCGGGCGCCGTCGTGCTCCTCCTCCTCCCCAACTCCGTCGCCTTCCCCGTCGCCTTCCTCGCCGTCCTCGCCGCCGGCGGCGTCGCCACCACCATGAACCCCTCCAGCTCCCGCGCCGAGATCGCCGACCGCCTGCGGGACTCCGGCCCGTCCCTCGTGCTCGCCTCGCCCGACAACGCCGCCAAGCTCCCGCCCTCCGCCGCGGCCCCGGTCGTCCTCGTGCCACACACCTTTCTTCCCTCGGCCGACGACGACGACCAGTATTCGCCCTTCCGTGCGCTGCTAGATCCCGACGCCAACGCCGGCACCACCGACGAGTTCCCGTCGGCGGGGGTGGGCCAGGACGACGCCGCCGCCGTCCTCTACTCCTCGGGGACCAGCGGCCGGAGCAAGGGAGTCGTGCTCACGCACCGCAACCTCATTGCCATGGTCGAGCTCTTCGTGCGCTTCGAGGCGTCGCAGTACGCGCGACCTGCTTGTGACAATGTCTACCTGGCCGCGCTGCCCATGTTCCACGTGTACGGCCTCTCCCTCTTCGCCGTCGGCCTCCTCTCGCTCGGCTCCACGGTCGTGGTCATGAGGAGGTTCGACGTCGGCGAGACCATCAGGGCCATCCACAGGTACAAGGTCACGCACTTGCCTCTCGTGCCGCCCATCATGGCGGCGCTCGTCAGGGCCAAGGCGGCAGGCGCCTTGTCATTGGACTCCTTGGTGCAGGTCTCCAGCGGCGCAGCTCCCCTCAGCGGCACACTCGTTCATGACTTTCTCAAGGCTTTCCCACATGTCGATTTCATCCAGGTACGTAACCTACCAAATTCCAATTGTTTGCAGTATACTCTTCTGGGAAGCAAAGGTAGGTGCAGGCTACAAATTGTTTAGTCCAAGTGTCCATGTTCTGACTATAAACTATAAAGTATTGTAGTAATAAGATTTGATCATGTGTCATGTTCTGAATCTTCTGATATGTGATGAATAGTCTATTCATCCACTACTTATCCACTCATATATTTAGGGACCTGCTAGTTTTCTCACCTTAAAATTCAGCCTGCCAATTTTCTGCAGTTGATTGACTGTTCATACATTATAAACACCG
This sequence comes from Poa pratensis, assembly GCA_947311845.1. Taxonomy (NCBI): domain Eukaryota; kingdom Viridiplantae; phylum Streptophyta; class Magnoliopsida; order Poales; family Poaceae; genus Poa; species Poa pratensis. Next base: position 57,322,455 of record CAMZMU010000036.1, on the reverse strand, counting down.
GCCCTCTCTTGAGAGGCGTGTGGGGTTTTCTCTGTTTGGTGCCGCTCAGCGGTTTGTGTTGGTTTTCGCCGGGTTTGGCCGTGAGCGGTGCGTTGTGTTGTACGGTTTTTGGCCGGTTTTCCTTATAAACTGTCCAACTCTTTTCGACTTAATCAATTAGGAATTGAAAGTTTCGAAAAAAATAAACACCTGTAGCTATGTGTGTATTTTTCATGGAGTTACCAAGTACCAAACAGTGGCGGAGCTAGGAAATTATCAAAGGGTGTGCCACCGGCGATTTTTTTTTGACAACACATGTAATCCACAATTGTACGGAAAGAACTATATAAATAAGTTGAAGTCTCACAATATTATAGCTCACCAAATATGTTTGAAGGTAACAAAAATAGCCATACAAATAGTTGATAATATTAAATAATCTTACATTAACAAAAGATAACACGAGTAGAATATTATGGTCTACTTTACGCCTTCGCATAGCCATGAAAGCACCAAGTAGATCATCCTCGCTTACTTCCAAGAATAGAGATCGCTCAATATAAGTCACCAAGCAATAGTTCAAGAGGTCATCTCCCATGCTATTTCTCAATCTAGTCTTCACTAGGCTCATGGAGGAAAAGACTCTTTCAACCATCGCCGTAGAAACCGGTAGGATCAATACCATCTTGAGAAGTAAGTAAACCAAGTCATAAAGAACATGTTTCTTTGTTTCAACAAGCTTAATAGAGAGCTCACCAAGAGTCTTTAGGCACTTGAACCTATCATCTTTTCTCATATCATCAATAAATGTGCCAAGTTGGAATTCAAGCCTTACCAAATCCGTGGTTGATATGTCCTTGGGATAAAATTCGGCAAGTCTCATATTTGCCGAAAAGCGCCGCAATATGGCCACTTCCTCTCTTCATGTTTGACAAATCTACAACAAACATAACAACAAACTAGATCAAAACTAGTGTATTGACAGAAAAAACACAGCCTAATGTTGTACTGGATGTCTTGGATTGATAATTTGATAGGAAAAATAGCTGACAGTCCATGGAAGTATGAAACAGGGGAACTACCTCGATGCCTTCCTGGCTTCCTGCGGAATCGAAGCTTAGGCGCTCAGCTGGCCGTCCCCGACTTGCTGGTGGCCCGGTCCCCTGACTCCCGGAGGCTGGAGCAGTGGAGACGTCGGCGGTCGGCCTCGGCGGCGGCGCCCGGTGCCGCTCGGCGCTCGCGCAGGTGGTCGATGCAGAGTGATCTCAACGCCGGCGCACGGGATCGCCTGATTAACTGTGGTGCGCCATGGATTTAGGGATCGAGCGCGACTGGGGCGAGGGAGGCAGGCAGCGAGGAGCGAGCGCACAGAGAGATGCGACGTGAGGAAGGCAGCGAGCACGGGCCTGGCTGCCCGTGTGGACTTTTCTTATTCTTTTTACTACTATTTGATTTTTTTTACTAGCTGTTACGTGCAGATGAATACTACAAAAAAAATCACATAATTTCTGGGTGTGCCCTGGCACACCCGGCACACCCGCTGGCTCCGCCACTGGTACCGAATCACTGGATTTGAAACAACCTTTGCAAAATATGCTTAGTTAATATTCCTGCAGCCAAGCACTGGAAGTTATTACTGCGATATTCTTATTGTAATGCTTGCAATATTCTGAGTAAACTGCAAATCTTTACCCAATGGAAGCACTCACTGCGTGGTTGATGTACACTGTACACTGTACCTGTACTATTTGGTTTTTCTTTGTAGTTTTGTTGATAGCTTTTCCCTCCAAATACTTTGCTGGTTTTTGTCGTTTTTTCGGTTTTCCTTTTGGCTTGTAAGACCTGTGTCATCTTGAATTCTTGATGCCCTCTTCTAATACAAAGCGACACACGCTTCCGTACATGTTCGACAAAAATCCAATTCCCACTGCTTTCAGTATCCTGAAAGTCACTGATCCAATCCCAACTGCTTACAATATTTAGTCCTAACCGTCTGTTGATCAACGGTCTATTTCTCCATACGATCTCTCTACTTATGGCAAGTTGTTGATTCGTGTTAGACAGGAAAGTTTTAGATGGAATTAGCATATCCCGTTTGTACCAGAACACAACATTTTTATACCATGTGAAACTGTCTAGTAGGATTATATTTATTCTAGAGCTAAATATGCATCCGATCATTTTTTTTATGGTACATGTGTCATTTTTGGTGAGCTCTTGGCTCAAATAAGAATTTTATTCGTGCGTGGTACTACGTCGAACAAATCATTGTATATAGACTACTGCCGATTGTAGGAGCGTTCAAAGTTAAGATTTTTTTATATGCTTCAGATTAGCATATGTATTTCTACTTATCTGTTATCACTCACATGAAAGTAAATTCATCTATTAAATTTTCTTAAGTAAAAGAAAGTCTATGTAGTCATTTATATTTTGTTGTGATTATTGTACATATCAGTATTTGTATGATATGCTATTGGGCCAAAAAATGAACTCAGCTATTTACCCATCAACGAGCTAATAAAGAAGGAAAATCAAAATTTAGGAAATCCACTGATTAGCCTAATTTTACTATCCTTACTTAGCATTGTGATGTAGTGATGAGATTGTTTAATTCCTTTGTATTCAGTGCAAAGTCCATAATAACCTTTCGTGGTCATTGATGCCTATTACCTACTAGGAGACAATATTGTTATTAACCATTGATCACATGAAAAATAATGGCCAGTTGCAGTTCAGTTGTACCTTAAAATTTCTCTCTGTGTAAACTTTCATACTTTGCACAGGGGTATGGCATGACAGAATCGACGGCTGTGGGAACTCGTGGATTCAATACTTCAAAGCACAAGAAGTATGCCTCTGTAGGTCTTCTAGCCCCAAACACTCATGCCAAAATAGTTGATCTGGAAACTGGCTTCTGTTTACCTCCAGGCTCTTGTGGGGAGTTATGGCTCCATGGGCCAGCTATAATGAAAGGTAGCGTTTCATGAGCCCAACTCAGTTGCTTCAACAAAAAATGAATTTCGCGTTGCAGTCCAATGCAAAACCCATGTTCAATGAAAAAAATGTCACTTCTGGAGACTTGTGTATTCTTAAAAAAATGGGCGAAAGGAGATTTCGTGCTCCCGAGCACCAGTGATCCTGGTTTTTAAAAAAATCGAAAAAAATGTTTACAAGTTTCAGAAAAATCTGAAAAAATCCCGGATGTAGCCAATGATGTATTCCACAAACGTGCAAAAAACCAACTTCAAATACTTTGTATTTTGGGCTACACAAAAATGACAAAATGTGGATCTGAATATATATTTTTTCAAATCTCCAAATTTATCAGATTTTGCCATATTTGTGTAGCGCAGAATACAAAGTATTTGAAGTTGATATTTTGCAGGTTTGTGGGATTCATCATTGGCTACATCCGGGATTTTTTTTAAAAAAATTGAAACTTGTAAATATTTTTTCGATTTTTTTAAACCACCAGGATCACTGGTGCTCGGGAGCCAAAGACACTTTCCGAAAATGGGCATGTTATTAAACCTGACAGTCCCAGTTTTACTTAACTCCTCGGTAGCTGGTTACCGAGGATCCTATGAAAACTCGACATATATGCACTCTCTCTGCTTTTTCTGCTATCCTATTTAGCTCATTTGGCTAATAGGAAATTTTCTTGTACTCGCACATGATTTCATCGTCATTTTTTTTAAACCAAATTTATATTAAATCATAACAACATGTTCTGATTACAATCACGATCAATCAGTCCAGCCACGCAGGGAGGAACTGACTCAATCAACACTCGCCCTTGTTTACATAGACCCAGCTTAGCTAGTTCATGCGCCACAGAGTTATTTGCGCGATTAACTTTAGTAATCTTGGAGCCCGGGATCAGCCTGAGAGATTCTTGCATCTCGCACACCAAATCTGCTGTGATTGACTTGTCAGGGACATGGTCTTGCAAAGCTTTGATCACAGCAGCGCAATCATTCTCAGTAATGACCAGTTTGATACAGTATGGCAGAATGGCCTTAATACTCATGTTACCAGCAAGAGCTTCAGCCATTTCTGCACTTGGACAGTAGTCTGAACGCCCCCAAGCAGAAAGAAGGACCTGGTCATTTTCATCCCTAAGAATGGCCCCCCAGGAGCCCGTATTTGTTCTCTCAAGGAAAACAGCATCAAAGTTCAGTTTACACCAGCCTGAAGGCGGTTTGGTCCAGCACGTAGCCTGCACAACATTGGAGGAAATGTGGGGGGTAAAATTATTCATAACAGGTTGTTTGCCTTTAGGGTCGACCAGAAGCTCAAAGTTAGTAGTGTCAAACTGTCAATAGAGGTGGACATACAAGTCTGAAGAAAATGGCTGACTGCTCAATCCCACTCTTCCCATATCCAAAGATCACGTTATTTCGGAGATGCCAGGTTCGCCACCAGAGAAGGAGGAGCTTGGCACACATGTTTTCATCAACTTGGCCAAGGAGAACTAGCACCCAATCATTTCCAGTGTGTTTGAGAGCATCATCATGAGGCAGGGTCCAGTCTTCCCTCATTCTTTGTCTTAAACCTTTGGCTTTTGTACAGGAGACCATGGCATGGTAGGTATCTTCAGGTTCAGTTCCACAAATAGAACAGGTAGGCAAAGGATCCATCTTTCTTTTGCATCTATGTACTAGGACACAGAGAGTATTGGAAGCCAGTTTTCAGCCAAAGACTCTAACATTAGGTTGGACTTTTGTTTTCCAGATCAACTTCCATGTATCCCGAACACCAGGCTGCAGCGCTAGAGCAAGTCTGTATGCACTCTTAACAGAGAACATACCATTTTTCTCGTATTGCCATGCGAGATAGTCCTCTCCTGTCCGAGATGTAAGCTTTATTTGTAGAATGTGGTCAGCATCTGCATCATGAAACATCGCTCCGACAAGCTGCTCCTTCCAAGACTTAGTCTCTTGATCAATAAGTTCAGAAACCCATCTCCTTCTCGACCCCGAGGCGTTTCCAATAACTTTTAGGTTTCCCCTTGGCACCCATTTATCACGCCAGATTCTGATCTTCTCTCAGTTATTTATGCTCCATATCATACCTTTCTTGAGGAGGTCTAACCCATGGGTAATACCTTGCCAGCATGGCGAAGTATTCTGAATGAAGGCAGTGTCAATCAGGTCACCCGAAGGTAGTATTTAGCCTTGAGAAGTCTTGCGTAGAGGCTGTTTGGGAATTCAATAAGTCTCCAAGCCTGTTTTGCAAGCAAGGCTTGGGTAAACAGCCGAAGGTCACGAAAGCCCAGACCGCCTTTGCACTTGGGTTTTATCATATTTTCCCAAGACATCCAGTGGACTTTCCGGCGATTTTCTTCATCCCCCCACCATAAGTTCCTAATGATTTGAAAAAGGTCATCACAGAATCCAGCAGGAAATTTGAAAATACTAATAGCATGGGTTGGAATAGCCTGTGCCACAGATTTAATAAGAGTTTCTTTGGCAGCGGTAGACATGAATTTATCAGACCAGTCTGAACACTTTTTCTGCAATGTTTCTTTGTTTGATTGGAACTTGTCATTTTTCATCCTTCCTTCCGGGATAGGGAGGCCTATTATTTGTCATCAAAACTAGAGGAGTCAACTTTCAGAATAGAGGCAACCATCTTACCATCTTCATCAGAACAATGCTGGCCCAACATGAGGGAGCATTTTGCAGGACTCAGAAGCTGGCCGGTGCTAGATTCATAAGCACGCAAAATACCGTTGATCTTTTGGTCTTCCTCCTTATTAGCTTAAAAAAAAGGAGTCTGTCATCTGCAAAGAGAAAGTGGAGATCCCGGGGATTTTTCTGCATATTTGGAGGGCTTGGATATTGTCCGAGTTTAATTGTTGTTGGAGCAAGGATGAAAGACCTTTAGCGACAAATAAAAATAGGTAGGGCAATAGAGGGTCACCCTGCCGCAGCCCTCTAGTGGGTTTGAAGCTTTTCAGAAGCTTCCCATTTAACTCGACCGAGAAGGACACAGTTTAACGCAAGTCATGATCCAGCTTATCCATTTCTCAGTAAAAACCAATTTTTCTCATGGCTTCCTCGAGGTAGTTCTAGTCAACTCTGTCATACGCTTTTTTTTAGAGGAAACGCAAAAAGAGTTTGCGTTTCTTTTCATTGAAAAGGAAGACAACACGGGTACAACCTCCACAAAGGAGGGACACACACACACACGACCGTCCTCACCAAGCGACTACACTAGGTAAGGAGGTGCCCTCAACTACAAACTACAGCAACAAAAGGTCTCGCCAGCCTTGCCTCCAGCCAAGAATGGCGAGGTGTCGAAGCTCGGAGCAAAAGGGCAGCAATACCGCCGTTGCCAAACGTCTCCAAGGACGATTTCAGCTCCAGAACTGCCCAGTCCAACATACATCGCGCCCCTGTGTGCAGAGGCCGGCGGGGTGAAGGGACTGGCTGGGACTGGTGTAGAACTCGTCGGGGAAGAGTCGGCGCAGGCATACGTTGCGCCCCTGATGTCCACCTCCTGTGTAGCAAGCAACGCCAGAGCGCCACATCGCCAACCTCACGCTGCCGCATCAGGCACTCCACGTGCAGCCATAGCAGCGCCTTCAAGAAGGGAGCAGCGCTGAGGCGCTACCGCTGCCCGATCTGTGGACCTAGGGTTTCCCCCGGCGCGCGCGGAGGAAGTCTGGCCATGGTCATGCCAACGCCTCGAAGGAGGTAACGACGCCCTCGGGCGTCGCCGTTGACAGCGCAGGCCGTAGCCGCGCGGGGGTTTCTCCCCGACCCGTGAGCAAGGACTTCCGAAGACCATCGATGTCGGGGCAGACCAGAGGTGGCGAAGTCGTCACTGGAGGAGGCCAACACAGTGAGGGAGACCTGGTAGCGTAGTCGTCGTGGTAGGAAGGCACCGGCCAGCGCAGTGCCTGCAGGTCGGCCACCGCCAGGAGCGCGTTGGGCAGGCAACATGGAGTCACCTGCACCGTGCCGCCATGTACAGTGGTCGCCGTCGCTGCGCCAGCCCGCAGCTTCCGCCGCCGGGATCCGCCGGGACAGCAGAGCAGCCGTCACCCAAAGGGCCGCTGCTCGCATGCACGCCCACGCGGCGTCCTCCACCAGCAGCGGACGGGAGGGGTTGGAGGAGGGAGAAGGGTTGGTCGGGGAGGAAGGGGAGCAGGGCCAAGGCGACGGCCCGCCCGGCCCTGGCCAAGCCCAGATCGGGCCCGAGCGTCGCCTCCGGCCGTCGCGTCGACCGCGCACAGCACCGGCGCCGCATCGCTGCTCCGCCACATCGCCACCACCGCGCCGAATCACCTCCGCGCCGCCACCTCGCCGGGAACACCCGCGCGAAGGAGCGCCGCCAGGGTGCGCACGCACACGCCCACGCCGCCGTGGCAGCCGTGGCGTGACGGCGGCGGCGGCCAGGGAAGCAGGGGGGCGGCGGCTTTTTCTAGGGTTTGGTTGTCGCCTCCGGAGTCGCCCGCGCGAGTAACATCCAATTTATAAGCACAAAATTACCAGCATTCTTGGATCCATTTTGAAGAGCGTGGATGCATTAATGCTATAATCGCATTATCAGTGATCATGCGTCCGGGAATGAAGGCACTCTGCGTCTCCGAGATGATGTCTTGCAGGAGTGGCCTCAAACGATTCACGAGACATTTAGCTACCACCTTGTAGACGACATTACATAGGCTGATGAGCCGGAAGTCTTTAAGGGACAAAGGGATTCTTTATTTTGGGAATTAAGACAATGGGAGTGTCATTGATCCAAGCAGGCATAGCACCATCAGTAAAGAATCTTCGAACAGACGGAATAATATCCTCTTTTAGAGTACCCCAATTTCGTTGGAAGAAGCAGGCAGGGAAGCCATCAGGTCCGGGTGCCTTCGTTGGTCCAATCTGAAACAGGGCAAAACTTATTTCCTCATCTGTGAAATCAGCACATAAGGACTCGTTCTTTATGTCATCAACTTTTTGTTCCAGCGTTTGAGCAATGATGGAGGGCTGCACAGATGGGTCGGCCTTTTAGAGGTTTCTGAAGAAATCAGTGGCCATACACTCCTTCTGGGATGCATCATCAATCATATCACCATTTTCGGACTGAAGCTTTTCAAAATAAAATCTGTCTCCAAGTAGCCCGGCGGTGGAAGTAGCTGGTGTTCCTGTCCGCAGCCCGCAGCCAGGAAACACGTGAGCGCTGGCGCCAACGAATTTCCTCTTTAGTCAGCAGTTCATCAATTTCTTTTCTGATTTTCTTGGCTGCTTTCTTGCTATTGTAGTCTGCCCGAGCTTCCAAATTTTCCAGAACCTTTCTCTTGCTTTCCAGTTGTTTAGGGATGCAGCTAATGGTACGACCACTCCAGGCATGCAGCGAATCCATGACTCCCGACAGATTACTGGCCACCTCGCCCAAATCTGTAGGTCGTTTGTGCATGTTCCAAGCATATTGATGGTTAAACTTATACCATCCCTTGGTGTTTGTGATATCTGCACCGCTTGTCATTGTATTTCAAAACACGCTAATTATCTCATTATGCTACAAAAGAATTGATTTATACTGCACTACATGGGAATATTTGCTCCTTACACAAGTAAACGAAGTTAAAACTCTCATATATAATCTTTAGCTTCATGCTAGTGCTATCTTTCCACCTGAGTACACTATGATGTATTCCATACTGTGTCCCCTCATTTATGGATGTATATTTGAATTTTCTTCTTCACAGGTTACTTGAATGATGAGGATACATGTACTAAAAAGGATGGCTGGTTGCAGACAGGTGATCTTGCTTACTTTGATTCAGACGGGTACTTGTACATAGTGGGCCGCTTGAAAGACACTATCAAGTACAAAGGGTTTCAGGTATGACTTCCTGTAGCAAGCCTTAGAATATATTGTCCATGCAAGGAATTCTTGGTTATAACAAATTATCATCCTGAATTGTCTTACCATCAGATTGCTCCAGCTGACCTTGAAGCCGTTTTAGTCCAGCACCCTGAAATTGTTGATGTTGCTGTAACATCGTAAGTTTGAAACCGTCTTATAAGATTGAGCTGTTTTAACGTTGTCTGTCATAATGTACTTGATCCTTCCTTTTATCTTTGCTTTTACATAGTGCTGAAGATGAAGAAGCTGGAGAGATACCGGTAGCTTTCGTGGTGAAGAAATCTGGAAGCACTCTGACGTGTATGCAAGTGATGGAGTATGTGGCCAAGCAGGTAAAAAGATGCTACAGCACATCACTGCTTCTGTTTCCTTCCTTGCAATTGCCATGTCATAACAGTATGGCTTCATAAAAATATTAGACCAATCAAACATGACAAACATTCTGAGAAATATCGAGATATTAGTTGTTGTCAAGACTCTGCACGAGTGATTGTTGTGCGTGCTCCCCACCTGTCCTGACTTGCTGTACGGATGGAGATGCATACTCACTGATATGAGGTCAGGTTATTTGGCACACATTCCATTCTTTACTCCAGAATTAGTGTCGTATAATAGGTCAGGCTGGCATGCACTCCTCTCCTACCTTTGTTGACTTATATCAATTAAACCCATGATTCGGTCAAGAATGATGCACGGTGCTGGACAAAATACAACAGAGCTCAGCTGTTCCTGGGAGACCTATTCAGGCAGTCAGGAAGGAAGAGTTTCAAGAAAAGCTTGCGTCAAGAATTTGTTGGTTCTTCTTGAACATGTCCATGATGTGAGATAGGATAGGACTACCTAGTTTATTATGCATGGAAACACATTGCGATTTGTGGACAGTTACCAGAGTTTTCTTCTAATGAAGCTGCGAATTGATCTGATGATGGTGGGTGCAGGTGTCCCCGTATAAGAAAGTTCGGAAAGTAATATTCGTGGAGGCGATCCCCAAGTCGGCTGCTGGCAAGGTTCTAAGGAGGCTTCTCAAGGACTCCCTGCATCTTGATGTTGCTGCTTCCAAATCTAATTCCAATACCAATCCCAGTTCAAGACTCTAGTAACTAGAGCGAGCAGCTTGGATCAAAATGGATTGAATGCATGTGTTATTGTGATTTTTTTCTTTTGTGTGTGAGATATGTTGGTTGACCAGTGATTGGAATTGCTGGTAGCTGTATACTTATAGTACTATGCCATACCATACCACCATAATAACTCGTTATGGTGAGCATACGTGCAGTCGAACAATGTAATACCATAGGATGAGTGAAACGACATAAAAGACTATTGATTGATTCTTGTGGTGGGTGCATGCTTTTTCTGGAGGCATATACCGTGCAGCTGCTAACTAAAATGGAACTTGAGGAGTTTCATAGCAACAAAAGGAGAACTCTGGAAGAGAGAATATTCGAGCAGCTAATGGAATGAGTTGCTGGCGTTGTGAATTGTGATGCAGTCCTTTGGACTATAAATAAATGAAGCAGTAGTACTCATTGTCTATGCAGGTTGATATGTAATATGTTCAACTAAATAGTTAAACACCAACAAACAAAGCAACTGCACGTATCCATGGTCCCATACGCCTTGCCTGCTTAAATTAGGCAGGCATCTGTTTCCATCTATTCTCACATCTTCTCGAGAGAACTTGAAGAATGACAAAATCATTGAAAATAGAAAATGCAGGCAGGCGATGACTAACACAACATCCACGTACGGAAGAGACATACGTGGTTATGGTGTGCTGATGAAAATAGGGTTGTACGAGCGTGTTTGGTTGCTTGTACCTTTTTCGGCCGCTTTTCGGCACATGGCCGAGCTGAGTCTGGTTGGGCGCGTGCAACTCTGGCCCATGTTGTGCAATTTGTTTGGTCGTCCGAAATGGTCTGATTTGTATTACGGTAACCCTAGTCTCGTTATTCATCTTCGGACTTTTTTGTTCTAGACTATTGCAAATACTACTGCACGTGTTTGGTTGCACACATTTGGCTCAATGTGGTTTACTTTGCACCCATATGTGGTGAGCTTACCGGTTTAGTTCTATCACTCATGTCACTGCATGATTGTTCTTCTCTTTTTTTTTAAAGTCGTTGGGAGGGGAGGCCCCTACCTGAAGTTTTCATTAAAACGGTGGCCAGCACAAAAAGGCTCTAAAGGTTACAATCTAGAGGGTGATACAAACTAGTGGTATATGATTGGTCTTCTCTTTGACTACAAACTTGGAGTAATCACCAGCTGCCTCCTATGTCTCAAACCCTCTGTAGGGTTGTTATAAGCATTCACTTGTTCATGGCAGAACTGTAGACTCCTGAAAAGCCTCATTGTACACCATATACCACTTCATCTTCCAAGACGGAACAAAAAAAATCAACAAGTAGGGCAAGCATTACAAGAACATAAGCATGCATGATTAATGAACCAAAAGTCATAAGTTCATCATAGCTACCATGGTGTCATCTTACCACCACACCAGCTCATCTAGCTACTATCATGCCATCCTACCACCATATCAAAAGTGGGTGTCATCCTATCACCACAACTTAACCATCCGAGGGGTTAGTATATACCAGATAAATTATAGATAAGTTATATACGAGTCTGGGCATCGGTTTTCATCAAGTCCTAACCACCATAAAATGTAAATCATCCTCATTAATACATGTATCAGCACGATAGTAAGCCTAACTAAACAACTCAGCCTCACTCATCTCTTACAACGGTAAGTGGCAAGACAAACAATGTGAACAATGCACCATCAAAAACAATTTTTATGCATCATACGGTTAAACGTCATGATCTTCATGGCATGTTGTCATGTCCAAGGAGAGTATTGGTACAAGGATGAGAACTACACTGTGTAGAACATATCCACGTACATCGCGGCAATAAATCTCAACAAACTACCAAAAAACATGGATCATATCCGCTGGCAGAGCTAGGAAATTATCAAAGGGTGTGCCACCGGCGATTTTTTTTGACAACACATGTAATCCACAATTGTACGGAAAGAACTATATAAATAAGTTGAAGTCTCACAATATTATAGCTCACCAAATATGTTTGAAGGTAACAAAAGTAGCCATACAAATAGTTGATAATATTAAATAGTCTTACATTAACAAAAGATAACACGAGTAGAATATAATGGGTCTACTTTACGCCTTCGCATAGCCATGAAAGCACCAAGTAGATCATCCTCACTTACTTCCAAGAATAGAGATCGCTCAATATAAGTCACCAAGCAATAGTTCAAGAGGTCATCTCCCATGCTATTTCTCAATCTAGTCTTCACTAGGCCCATGGAGGAAAAGACTCTTTCAACCATCGCCGTAGAAACCGGTAGGATCAATACCATCTTGAGAAGTAAGTAAACCAAGTCATAAAGAACATGTTTCTTTGTTTCAACAAGCTTAATAGAGAGCTCACCAAGAGTCTTTAGGCACTTGAACCTATCATCTTTTCTCATATCATCAATAAATGTGCCAAGTTGGAATTCAAGCCTTACCAAATCCGTGGTTGATATGTCCTTGGGATAAAATTCGGCAAGTCTCATTACCTTGTGTAGATCATAAGAAGTAAATGAATCAGTGGGATTCAAAGATGACATGCAAATAAGCAACTCCATATTAACCTCATCAAACCGATTGTCAAGCTCTTGAATAATGTGATCAACCACACCAAGATAGACTTGCCTTCTAAAATGATCATCATTTGTTTGTTTATCATAAAACCGTAAAGATCTTCCATGAGGCACATATGTGTCATCCCACAAAGGAATTTCAATGCCATGTTTCTTGCAAAATAGTGTCACCTTTGCAAGAAATTCTTCCCATCCATGAGTTCTCATACCTTGCATTTTATCTTTTGCAACCTTAACAAGTCCCATTGCATTAACAATATCTTGATCTCTCTTTTGCAATGCTTGAGACAACTCATTCGTATGGCCAAGAACAACAAGCATCAAGTGGGCATGGAAAGCAAACTCAAATGACTCCATAGCAATCACCATAGCTCGTACTTTGGTCCACTCAAACCTTTGTGCACGATCTTCTCCAATTTTTGTAAGTACCTCAAGAATTGTGGGATACATAGAAATAATATGTACAATAGTTCTAAAGTGAGAACCCCATCTTGTATCACAAGGTCTAGCCAACCCCATCTCTTGGTTCAATCCACTTCCGCTTTCAATTTCACCCATTTCAAGTCCTTCCAAAACCTTTTGAGCTCTAACATCTCGAATCATGTCATGACGTTTACAAGAAACTCCAACAATATTGAACAAGTAGGTAACATGATCAAAAAACCACACACAAGCATCATTCTCAGCGGGAAATCATGTGAATATGGATTGTTTGGAACTTTTGTAATATATCTTCTCCGAACATCATCTTGATCATTGGCATCATAACTTGAAATAGGAATCCTCTTTGCTAGATCACATTCAAATGGGAGATAAGTATCCGCTGACTCTCCACTCGGCAAATGGTGTGATGATGTTGTTGTTGATTGAGCATCAGTTTCGGTCTCAATACTTGTATCAACCGGAGGTGGAGAATCCAAAAACTGCAGCGACTGTCCACTTCTTGGAGTGCCTTCAGCTTGCAAATCAACCACAACTGATGGGGATTCAGAAGAAGCAAATTTCTTTGCTTCATATTTGCCGAAAAGCGCCGCAATATGGCCACTGTCTCTCTTCATGTTTGACAAATCTACAACAAAAATAACAACCAAACTAGATCAAAATCAGTGAATTGACAGAAAAACCCGAGCCTAGTGCTGTATTGGATGTGTTAGATTGACAGGAAAAATCAAAACAGAAGCTACTACAGACTACAGTACGCAGTCAATGAAAGTATGAAACAGAGGAAGTAGGGAGCTACCTCGATTCTTGCATGCCAAATCGCTGGCGGTGTACTGCTGCTGCTCCTGCTCGGCTGCTGAGCAGCTGGTCTTCCACCAACACCACAACGATTCCCGGAGGCTCTGATGCTGGAGTGTGCTGCGGTGCCGCTCGCCCAGTTGGTCTCCGCTCGTGCAGCTCGCCCAGTCTGGCGACCCACAGACCCAGAGGTGCCCGATCTCAACGCCGACGCGCGGAATCGCCTGATTGCCTCCGCCGCGCCATGGATTTGCTCCTGCCGCCGGCAGCCGAGTCGAAGGGGCGACAAATTTTGGGATCGAGGCTTGGCGGAGAAGAGGAATCAAGCGTGTGTGGCTGTTTCGACCGGATAGGACTGTGCTAGAGCGAGCGCACGGGCTGGGGCCGGCACACGGAAAAGAGGAATCGAGTACTTTTCTTTTTATTTTGATTTTTTATTGCCTGTTACGTGACGTGCTGAACTACTCCAGAAAAAAATCACACAAGTTCTGGGTGTGCCAGGGCACACCCGGCACACCCGCTGGCTCCGCCACTGATCACATCGAGAATCACATAAGCATCTTATTGAGTATACTACAAATGACCAAGATATCATCTGATTTACAACATCCTCACATAACATCATCAAAAAGACATGCAAAACCTATCATACTACCACACACAATCTGGTCTACCACATCCTCACAGAACATCATCAACATCAACAAAGAAGACATGCGAAACCTATCATATACCAATCCGCCATCTGATCTACCACATCCTCACAGAATATCATCAAGTACTACCTGTAGATCTTGTCGGATTTAACACATGCTCACACTTCTAAGTTATCAGAGCTAGTTTTTTATTTTACTTTCAACTATTGGGCGAGCAGGGAGATGTAGAGATCAGCTCGACGAAGACGGGGAAGAAGGCTTGCCGCTATCGACCAGCGTCGTCCAGAGAAGATGGTGCGGCTTATTGACTGATTGAAATAATTAGGCGACCGATTGACATTGCACAACCTCGACGATGCCCTACTCTGAATGGCATGTGTATGTTGGTGCTCATGTCGGTTGATCGTTCATTGCACTCTGTCATGTCATGTCAGTTTGTTTGTAACTGTTTTTGTCCCACAGGTTTCCTCCTAATTAGCCGAGCACTTCTTTTTCACTTAATTAATAAAAATAATACTGTAAATGTTTTGCCTCTTATATTAAAGAAAAGACTCATAAATAATCAGACAACAAAGGCGGATGAAACTATGGAGACACGTGGTACTACGCGCCTGCAATCCACAGAATTCGTTAGAATCAGGCCACCTAGACCTAGGTAGGTATCTTGACGGCTCCGCTTGACTAAATAATTCGCAAAAACAAAACCAAAAACGCTCAAAACGAGCCAAATGCCCAAAGCGGAGACGGCTTTGGGCGGGCGGTCCCACACGTTGACAACACTGCTTGCTCACGAGTCCGAAGCCGCGAAGAACACCGTGAAAGAGGGAAGCCGAGCCGAGTGACGACCCACCCGTCCCCTCTGCTCTGCCCGCCTATTTAGCTCTCGCCGCATCGTCCTCTCCTCCTCAATCACCATCCGGAGCGCGCGGACGCACACACGCCGAGAGCGAGCGAGGAGCCATGGCGCGCGTCTCCAATTCCAAGAAGCGCATGCTCCAAAGTAACCGCAAGAAGGAGGAGGTGACCGCCGCCGCGCCGGAGAACGACGGCGACCGCCCCGTCCGCGTCTACGCCGACGGCATCTTCGACCTCTTCCACTTCGGCCACGCCCGCGCCCTCGAGCAGGCCAAGCTCCTGTACGTCCCCATCCCTCCTCCCGCGAAAATCCATCGTACCTGTAGATCTAGGCCTCAATCCGTTTGGATCTGGGTTCCGCCTTCCGCGTCGTGCCCTTCGAGGACGGACGGCATCTCGATCTCGTTGCCCGCATCTGCCCTCTGTGATATGCATGCTCATGTCGATCTGTCGCTGGTGGGATGCAGGTTCCCCAACACGTACCTGCTAGTGGGATGCTGCAACGACGAGCTCACGCGGCGATACAAGGGCAAGACCGTCATGAACCAGGAGGAGCGGTACGAGTCGCTGCGCCACTGCAAGTGCGTAACCGCCAACCGATCCCGCTTCCTCTTTTAATTACGAAAAAATGTTACTTTCTTCGTTCAGTTATTACGGGATGCAGACATATGGCAGTTACACATCACTTTCGGTTATCAAATTATACCAGTGCTAATCTAATCCCTAGAATGCCTCCAGTTATGCATTAGGCAGGGACATCCTTTCCTGTTATGCTCTTCATATGTTATGCACCATCAATACAATAGGATGATGATATTGTTTTGCAATAGCCATTCTTATACAGATACTTGACACATTTGGCTTAAATTTTTTTCTGTTTTAAGCCCGGTTGTCTATGATATTTAGCTTCAAAAGATGTTTTCTGCTCTGGGGAAGCGCTAACTATTTATTTGCTGTTTTAGGTGGGTTGATGAAGTCATTCCTGATGCTCCATGGGTTCTCACTCCAGAATTCCTTGACAAGCATAAGATCGATTATGTTGCGCATGATTCTTTGCCGTAAGTAATACTCGAACAAGGGCTATTTGAAATACCCCTTTTCCCTCTCTCTAATCAGCTCTATGAACTATCTTTCTCTTGCTACTCATTGCAGTTATGCTGATACCAGCGGTGCTGCAAATGACGTCTATGAGTTTGTAAGTTTGCATCTCCACAGCTAGTATATATGTATATCGGTTAAAGGTGATATCTATACCATTGCTTACTTACTCTTATTGTAATATCAGGTTAAAAAGATTGGGAAATTCAAGGAAACAAAAAGAACTGACGGAGTATCAACATCAGACCTCATAATGAGGATAGTGAAGGACTACAACCAGTATGTCATGAGGAATTTAGCACGAGGATACTCAAGGAAAGAAATGGGTGTGAGCTATGTAAAGGTTAGCCACATGTCTGATGATGACTAACTTTTTTTTGGGTGTGACAAGCAGAGTTTAGCACATGGCTTGTTTTTTTTTCCAGAACAGTGTTGTTATATGTATGGTCTTCCAGGTAATAACTTGTGTTGGTTGTTTTGTTTTTAGGAGAAACAACTGCAAGTGAATATGAAGATAAATAAACTGCGGGAGACTGTGAAGGCACAACAAGAGAAGGTAGCCATCTGATTTGAATAATACTTGTCGGCATTACACATATGGATTGTTCCTCTCACATGCTATAGTATACTTTATCTGCATCTGGTGATTAGTTGTGCTGATCTCTTTGCCTGATGTGCAATCTGTGTGCTATGTAGTTGCAAACGGTGGCAAAAACGGCTGGGATAAACCACGAAGAGTGGCTGGCGAATGCGGATCGTTGGGTGGCCGGCTTCCTTGAGAAGTTTGAGGAGCACTGCCACGTCATGGTATATTATGCTTTCTGTAGAATCATCAGAATTGGAATTCCGTCGAAAAGAGATACTGATGCGTTTGTGATGGTTAACTCAGGAAACTGCCATCAAGGACCGGATACAGGAGAGGCTGGGGAGACAGGCGAGCAAAGGCATAGCTAGTGGCCTCATGCGGCAGCCGGTGGCGGCGGCTTGATGCTTTCAGACCCAAGTCAGGATGCGAACTGGAGTGGGGTGCCGACTGCCCTTGGTGGTGGTGACAACACAACACCGAGAAGTTGCTAGTGTGCTTGTGTCATGGAATGTGATGCCTGTACGAGTAAAGCGGTTGAGATTTAGCTGAGCAAGATCTTTGTAGTATTATTAATTTTTGTAAGGTGGAGGAGGATGTAATGTGTGCGTGGTTGTTGTTTACACGGTTTTGTACGCAAATGTCTATAGCAGAGAGATGCTTTCGTGTCGAGCGTCTGCCTAATCTCTGTAGAGAGTTTTGTTTATATATTATCTTTGATGATCTTTGTAGGGTGTACCTTCTGTAAGGATATGGATATTCCTTCATTTTTTATCAGAAGACAGACACAATAAAAATTACAGATGTTTTCTGCAGTTCTGCAAATCAAGAATGTTGATGTTGAAAACGCTTCCTAGAGAATACTGACGTCTGCTGGGTGCTGACGGCCGAATGGTCACCCAGGGATCCCAATCCGGATACATCCTGGCCTCCGATTTCTGGCCACAGACGGCTGCGTCGAACAAAAACACTGGAAAAAGTCGGCCTCCCATCAGCGGCAGCAACGACAGCAAAAGAAAGAAGACTCTTGCTTCCGTCTTCTGCTCTGCTCGGCTGCAATCCCATTCATGGCAGCGATGATTGGGATTTCCGCTCTGCGCTGCCACCACCCGCTCCCTCCCACCTTCTTGGGCGCGGCCACGGCTCTCCCCCGCGCCACGTTGTCGTTGCCGCTGCCGTTGCAACAACTCTGCTCCTGCACGCCTCCAAGATGCCGATGCCAACGACGGAACCTTCCCCATTCTGCTCCCCGTGCCAGAGCAACAACAGCAGCGGCAGCTTCGCCGCTCCCATCAGGCGCCACCAGCTCCGCTGCCTTCATGGCATCGGCTCCCCAGAACAACAATGCCGCCCTCCGCCACCGCCTGATCGCCCCCAATTCCACCGCCGGCACCGGAAACACCGCCACCGCCCCTCCAGGAGTCCTGCCCACCGTGAGTCTTCTTCTCTCGCTCACTCATCTTCTCGAACTCAACAACAGTCCATTTTATTCTCTTGATGATACATGCGTAGCTTCTTGGGGTCGCGCACCTGGTGGTGTCGCTGGGCATCGTGCTGGCCACGGACAAGTACCTGAAGCAGGCGTTCGTGGCCGCGTCCATCAAGTTCCCCAGCGCCCTCTTCGGCATGTTCTGCATCTTCTCCGTGCTCGTCGTCCTCGACGTCGTCGCGCCGGCGCTGGCCAAGGGTTGCATGGACTTCTTCGAGCCCGCCACGCTCTTCATCCAGCGCTGGCTGCCGCTCTTCTACGTCCCCTCCCTCGTCGTCCTCCCGCTCGCCGTCAGGGACGTCCCTGCTGCCGCCGGCCTCAAGATCTGCCTCATCACATGTATGTATATCCATTGCGTGCTTCATCTCATTCGATCGATTCAGCAGCGAACTGGCGATGATGATCATTTTTCTTCATTTTTATCGGTAGTCGGTGGCTGGTTTGCTTCGCTGATGGTGGCGGGATACACGGCGTTAACCGTGAGGAAGATCGTCAAGACGGAGCTCATCGCAGCGGAGCCGATGGGCAAGCCGTCTCCGTTCGCGACGTTGGAGTTCTGGGCGTGGGGCGCCCTCTTTGTCGCGTCGTTTGCGACGGCGTTCGTCAATCCCACCGCGCTTGGCAGCACGGCGAGGACATGCCTTCCGTTCCTGCTCGCATCCACTGTACTGGGATACATGGTTGGTTCTGGGTAATTGATTATGTCTTTCTGCTCATGTGATTACACTTACAGCCAATGTACAGAGTTTAGTACTGTATTTGCATTTTATTGACACTAACAACATGTATGGGTGTTCTTCAGGTTACCCTCTGGTGTTAAGAAAGTGTTGCATCCGATCATCAGCTGCGCGCTTTCTGCAAATTTCGCGGCGGTAGCATATGGGTACCTCTCCGGGTCCGGAATTGATGCTGCGCTAGGTCTGGAATTTCATATCTATCAAACTCTGAATTTCTTTAATTCCAGAACTGTGGCCTTACAAAAGCAACTATTGCGACGACTCATTGGAACACGTGGTTGTCCAGGTGATTACCTGACAAAGGTGCCATCAAATCCTGGAGCTGGTGACGTCCTCATGGGTTTTCTTGGGTCTGTCATCCTATCATTTGCGTTCTCAATGTTCAAGCAGAGAAAGGTAAGTACTAGTACTTAGTTCAGTTTGCTATCCTGCAAGGTAATTAATTACCTCTGTTCCCACCCCGCTTTATAAATAAAGCACCGACCAGCATAGAACCGACAATACAAACTCGACACCACACAAGCTGGGGCAGCAGCAAATACACACAAACGCCCAAAACAAGAAAAGCAGAAAGAAATGGAGACAAAGGTAGATCGACCCCCTCTCCGAAGAAGTACCGCCACGCTCCTTGCGTCGAATCAGCTAGTACCAAGCAGCCCCTTCAAGAAGGGAGACATGCTGCCGCCCGGACCAGCAAACTGGTCCTAGGGTTTCCCCCGGCACACTCAGGGAGATGGACGACGGATAGCCACGACGCCCTTCAGGAAGGATGATGCCACCCAAAGGCGGCACCGCGTCGGTGTCGGTCAAACCAACAAGGATTTCTCCCGAATAACCACGTCCGCAATCCCAAACAATCCGATGCAGAGGAGCCCGCGAGGACGAGGCCTCGCCGCCACCAAACTCACCACCCGCCAACATGCGCCACCACGGCCACCAAACCACCATCGTCGTCTCACTGAAGCAACCGTCACGAGGACAGCAAGACGGAGGCGAAGAAAAGCTGGTACCGAAGACAACAGGACCACGGCCACGCGGGAGGGAACTACCTCCACCGCCAAAGACGGTAGTCGACCGGACGCGGCCACAGAGCACACCGGTCCCCGCTAGATCCGGCCAGGCCTGCCTGGCCCGTAAAGCCCCCGCGGGGCACACCAATTCTAATAGGGTCCGGCCGAGCCCAAGGGCCCGTGAAGCTCGCTGCCACGCTGCAACAGGCCGGCCGCTGTCGCTGTTGTCCCTGCACTGGCTATCTTGCGTCCGCTGCCGAACGCGTAGCAAAACAGGCCGGCTCGTCCCGACCAGATGGGCCCCGATCTAGGCCGTTGGGCCCCACCTGGGCCACCCGGGCCCCGATCTGGGCCGCTAGGGCCCGATCTGGGTCACAGGGCCCGATCTGGGCGCTCCCGAGCCGAGCCTCGCTGCAGCGCGCCGCCGCCCGCCTCGCTGCGCCGCCCCGCAGCGCTGCGCGCGCCGCCGCCGCCACGACGCCCCCCGGCCGAGGCCGAACCGTCGCCACCCGATGTGCACCGCCGCCAAGAGAAGGGAGCCCTGCCTCCACCCCTACTCGACGCGGGGAAGGACACGCCGGCGCCGCCCAGGCCTCACCCGGCGGACCCTGCCGGCGGTGGCGACTAGGAAGAGGAGAGGAGGGGGCGGGGCTCTAATGCTGTGTGGGTACGCCCTAATGATTAACTTGTTCTGCTGTGGATTTCAGCTTGTGAAGAGGCACGCCGCAGAGATCTTCACATCGATCGCCGTTGCGTCAACGTTCTCTTTATACTCCACTGCTATCCTAGGACGCCTACTTGGGCTGGACCCGACATTGACGATATCGATACTACCAAGGTGTATAACTGTGGCGTTGGCGTTGAGCATAGTATCTTTCTTTGAAGGTAAACCTCCATGCTCTCTAGCCCGCGTCTGTGTTTGTGACATGCCTCTTTCATAAGCGATGGTTCGCGGTGTATGCAGGTGCGAATACTTCGGTGACCGCTGCCGTGGTTGTTCTTACGGGCCTGATCGGTGCTAACTTTGTGCAAGCGGCCATGGACAAGCTTGGCCTCAACGACCCCATCGCTAGAGGAATTGGAACTGCTTCCAGGTAACTTAAGGTTCAGGTTGTCAATTTTCTCTACAATGTCATACTAGCTTAACCATATTGTGTGGTGTTGTGTGCAGTGCTCATGGTCTGGGAACAGCAGCGTTGTCAGCTAAGGAGCCTGAAGCGCTCCCTTTCTGCGCCATCGCCTATGCTCTCACTGGCATTTTCGGCTCCCTGATTTGCTCCTCTGCGGCCGTCAGGCAAAGCCTTGTCTTCATAGCCGGCTGAAAACATCTCGTCGCAAGCCATTTTTCCTTTTCTTTTTTCTGTTTATAAAAAAATGAGAAAGGAAAATGCTCAAAGAACAAAAGTGTAAATCTTTTTTTTTTCTCGCTGAAGAAGAGTTTGCCGTGTATAGATCAATTCTTGAAACAAGTCGAGGAGTACCTCTGTTGCTTCTGTACCTGCTCTGTACATCTTATTTTTTTTAAACAGGAAAGGCCTTGTAGGGATTCGAAATTGTTATTAATTCAGTACAAATTTACAAAGAGCCCCTGAACGAAATAAGAAATTATAACAAAGGGCTCGAAAATTACAAACAGGACCTCGAAACACGGATAAGAAACGCAATCCTATCCATGGTCCTCTCCGCCGCTGATTAGAGACCTCCAGATCCCGGCACCCTCACCGCCACCGGAGAATCAACCACTTGGGGCAGCTATGACGAAGAAACACAAACGAAGAACATTGCTTCCCGGCACACGAAGTGGCTCCACTCGCCGAGGATAGCTTCGGTGCAACGCAGCTGGTACTGCCGAACTCCAACAAAAGACACAACTTCCAGAGCACACACACCACAACATGCACCCTGGCTCCGCGTCGAGCACGAACTACATGAGAGCCACGCCCCCTCTTCACAGAGAGAGCACCAGATCTCCTCCAATCTGAGCTCCGCACACGAGGTTTATGAAGGGGGCACAATGGGGCGCCATATCTCACCTTCGGGTCCATCTTGTAGAGCTCCATGAGCGGCTACACGACTGCCAGAAGCAGCTCGCGAGCTTCGGCAGAACAAACCCCGACGGCATGATGCACGCATGCCCTGCAACTCTTCCGACCGCGGGGGAGGGGGGGAGGAGGCGGGGAGCGGCAGACGAGTTTCAACTACTGGAGGAAGGAGAGAGGAGAAATGAGAGACGTCAATGTTTAACGAAATTGTTAATTCTTCGACGTCACATAATTAACTAAATCTCAACCGTCGTCTCCCTAGTCATTTAATTTGCATCGTGATTCACACCTGTGAGTTGCAACTGAGTTTGTTTAGTTACCTATGGTTGTAACTCTCTAGACATTAGATTTACATCGTGATCATCAATCCGTATAATCTATGAGTTGCAGGTTGCAACTAACTTTTAATTACAAGTGAGTTGCAACTCACTAATTCACTGATTAATGATCTGTGAGTTGCAAATGTGATACGTGAGCCGACTGAGATTTAATTCGACTGATCGCTAGGCGCAACCAATGTTTAATTGCATACAGCAAACAAAGCAAAGACAGCGGTCAAGAAAAGTCGTCCCTGTGAGAAAATTGATCACACTTGGGTCTTTCCATTGCATTGATATATATATAATCAATATACAATCCTAACCATAAATGGGAGATCACACAAATAAGGACTCTCCACGATTTAGGGAATCAGGAGGATATGTCACGCTACGTGACATATCTGTCTAACACTCCCCCGCAGTCACAACGGGAGGAGGACGGACGTTGAGACTGGACCAAAAATCCAGAAACAACGGTGATGGTAGACCCTTCGTCAAGATGTCGGCGAACTGTCGAGACGAGGGAACATGAAGCACTCGGATCTGGCCCATGGCAACACGATCGCGAACGAAGTGGAGGTCGATCTCGATGTGTTTGGTGCGCTGGTGCTGAACAGGGTTCGTAGACATGTAGACGGCGCTGACATTGTCGCAGAACACGACCGTAGCAGGAGGAGTGGGTCGATGAAGCTCGTGGAGGAGTTGACGGATCCAACTAGCCTCGGCGACGGCGTTAGCCACAGCACGGTACTCAGCCTCGGCGCTGGAACGAGAGACCGTGTGTTGCCGCTTTGAAGACCATGAGACAAGGTTGTCACCGAGGTAGACGCAGAAGCCCGACGTAGAGCGCCGAGTGTCGGGGCAGCCAGCCCAGTCGGCGTCGGTGTAGGTGACCATGGAGTCCGGCGAAGACGAGTGAAGCTGAAGTCCATGAGAGATCGTGCCCTGGACGTAGCGCAGGATGCGCTTGATGGCAGCCAGGTGCTGCTCGCGAGGGTCGTGCATGTGAAGACACACCTGCTGGACGGCGTACGCGATGTCAGGGCGCGTGAAGGTGAGGTACTGCAGAGCCCCGGCGAGGCTCCGATACTCAGTAGGGTCGGAGACGGGAGCACCGGCGGTGGTGGCGAGCTTCGGAGACGTGTCAACCGGCGTCGACGCGGGCTTGCATGCAGTCATGCCGGCTTTGTCCAGAATCTCCGCGGCGTACTTGGCTTGCGAGAGGTGCATGCCGGAGGAGTCGCGGGTGACCGCGATGCCGAGGAAGTAGTGAAGGCTGCCCATGTCCGTCATGGCGAACTCGGAGCTGAGAGAGGCGGTGATCCGGTCAAGGAGACGCGGCGAGGAGGCGGTGAGGACGATGTCGTCGACGTACAGCAGAAGATAGGCCGTACCCTCTGCACACTGGAGAACAAACAGTGACGTGTCGGAGCGCGAGCACGTGAAGCCGGTCGAGGTGATGAAGGTCGCGAAGCGCTGGTACCATGCGCGAGGGGCCTGCTTGAGACCGTAGAGCGAACGGTTCAGGCGACAGACGTGGTCGGGGCGAGTGGAGTCGATGAAGCCGGTCGGTTGGCGACAGTAGACGACCTCGGCGAGCTTGCCGTGGAGGAAGGCGTTCTTGACGTCAAGCTGGCGAGTCTCCCATTTAAGGGAGATGGCGATGGAGAGGATGACGCGGACCGTGGCCGGTTTGACAACCGGACTGAAGGTCTCATCGAAGTCGACGCCTTGCTCCTGAGAGAAACCGCGAAGCACCCATCGTGCTTTGTAGCGGTCAAGAGAGCCATCGGGCTTGAGCTTGTGGCGGAAGACCCACTTGCCGGAGACGATGTTGGCGTTTCGAGGAGGAGGCACGAGATCCCAAGTGTCGTTGCCGAGGAGAGCGCGGTACTCCGCGGTCATAGCATCGAGCCAGTTAGGATCCTTGAGAGCAGCACGTGCGGAAGTCGGAACCGGAGAGTACCTGCTGACAGAAGCATGCAAGTTAAGCCGCTCACGGGGTGGGACGCGGATGCCGGAGGTGCTACGCGTGCGATGCACGGGAGGAGGCGGCGGGGGTGGGGGAGGTGGCGGTGAGGGCGCAGGCGGTGGTGAGGGCGCGTGCGGCGAAGGTGGAGGGGAGGGGGTGCGCGCGGGAGGCGCAGCCGGGGGGACGACGAGGGGGGAATCGTCATCATCGAGGAAGTCGTAGGAGGCAGCTGAAGGTTGCTGGGACGAGGCGAAGGGAAAGGTGGACTCGTCGAAAATGACATGGCGTGAGATGATGATGCGGTGGGTAGTGAGGTCCATGCAGCGATAACCCTTGTGATGGGGAGAGTAGCCGAGAAAAATACATGCGCTAGACCGTGGGGCGAGTTTATGAGGCATGGTGGCTGCGGTATTGGGATAGCACAGGGAACCGAAAACGCGAAGGGACGAGTAATCTGGGTGGGTGTTATGAAGAGCGAAGTACGGGGAAGGAGCACTAATGGTTTTGGTGGGAAGGCGATTAAGGACGTGAGTGGCGTGGTGGAGAGCTTCTACCCAAAAGCGAGGGGGCAAACTAGCCTGAAATAGGAGAGAACGAACAATATCGTTGACGGTGCGGATAATGCGCTCGGCTTTACCGTTTTGTTGGGAGGTGTATGGGCAGGAGAAGCGAATGTGTATACCGTGCGCGGCGGCGAGAGAGTGGAGTTTGGCGTTGTCGAACTCACGACCGTTGTCCATCTGTATAGACGCAAGAGGTAGGTTAAACTGGGTTTGGGCAAAAGCGCGAAACGAGGCGAGCGAGGCGTAAGCATCAGATTTTTGGCGTAGAGGGACGGTCCAAAGAAAATGGGTAAAATCATCGAGAATGACTAAGAAATATTTACTTAAAATTGGGGACGTCCAAAGATCACAGTGAATTAACTCAAAAGGGCGAGTAGTTCTAGTGGTGGAAGAGGAAAAAGGCAGACGTACATGGCGTCCAAGCTGACAAGCATGACAAAGAGTACTATGGTTTTTATTGCAAGGTAAAGAAATATGCTGCGAAAGACGACGATAAGCGTCATGGCCGGGGTGACCCAAACGACGGTGCCAAATATCATGAGGGGTGGTGGTGGTGGTGAGAGCACGAGGCGCCGGTGGCTGAAACGAATAAAGCTCCCCCGTACTATTGCACCGAAGAAGCTCACGCCGGGTAATGAGGTCGTTCACAGAAAAACCAAAAGGGTCAAAATTGACAGAACAGTTGTTATCGGTAGTAAATTGACGGACAGAGACAAGATTTTTAATTATGCGAGGAGTAACTAGAACATTACGAAGATGAAGAGAACGATCAGAAAAAGAAGAAGGAAGGGAGGCGTGCCCGGATGCGGAGACGGAAACAGAGGAGCCGTCTCCGACAGTGACATGACGATAAGGAGGATGTGAAGAGAGAGAGAAAGGATACCGGGGTTGTTGGAGAGGTGAGCGGTGGCGCCGCTGTCCATGACCCACTCCGGGGTGGGGGGCTGCAGCGTCATGTTGGTGAAGGGCGACGCGAGGGCGGAGGGGTCCCAAGTGTGCGCCGAAGTAGGGGGCGCAGTGTTGGAGGAGGCGACGCCGTACGGGGCGCCGTAGAAGGCCTGGCCGTGGGGCGCCATAGAAGGAGGCCGCGCAGTGTAGGAGGAGGCGACGCTGTACGGGGCGTCGTAGAAGGACTGGCCGCTGTGGGCGTTGTAGAAGGAGGCCGGCGCAGGTGGTGGTGCGGCCATGTAGGCGTGGGCGCGAGGGCCCGGGTGAGGGACAGCGCCGAGGATGTTGCTCCCGGCGCCGTGCGGCGGCATGGGCCAC
The DNA here is from genome assembly GCA_947311845.1 of Poa pratensis. Classification (NCBI taxonomy): domain Eukaryota; kingdom Viridiplantae; phylum Streptophyta; class Magnoliopsida; order Poales; family Poaceae; genus Poa; species Poa pratensis. The sequence goes on along the minus strand of CAMZMU010000036.1, from coordinate 57,296,099 downwards.
ATCGGAGACGCTCCGGTCCAAGGGTGGAAGGGGGTGGGCGCCATGGAGGAGGAGGGAGAGGAAGGAGGAGAGGGACGGTGGCGGCGGCGGCCGGCTATGGTGCGGCGGCTAGGGTTAGGGAAGGAGAGGAGGCGGAAGCGAATTAGGGTTGAGGATTTTTAGGCTGATACCATGTGAGAAAATTGACCACACTTGGGCATTTCCATTGCATTGATATATAGTCAAAATATAATCCTAACCATAAATGGAAGATCACACAAATAAGGACTCTCCATGATTTAGGGAATCAGAAGGATACGTGACATATCTATCTAACAGTCCCCACTCTGCAATCCAAATCCGACAGCACACCACCGACACAAATCTCACTCTCGCCCACTCACTCCACACTAGCTCTCGTGAGCTCAAGGAAAGGTGGATCGATCGGGTAGGCCGGCGATGGGGAAGACGGTGGTGGGCTCCGCCTCCACGGTGGGAGGCTGGCCGTGCGGTCTGAACCTCAACGTGGTGTTCCTGCTCTCCATGGTGGCCACCAACCTGCTCTCCCTCTACCACCTCTCCATCCGAGCCTCCCCAATTACGCCGCCGGTCCAATCCGGCTCCGACTACGACCAGCAGCAGCAACTCCTCCAGCAGCTCAACGCCATCCGCGCCACCGTCTCCCACCTCCGTTCAACCACCCCTCCGCCGCCCCCCGAGCTCGTCCTCTACTCCCGCCTCGCCCCCGTCGCATCCGCCTGCTCCGCGCATCCCGACCTCCTCCACCGCTTCATGTCCTATGTCCCCTTCACCGCCTGCCCCGACGACGTCCACACCCTCGCCGAGCCGCTCATACTCCGCGGCTGCCACCCCCTCCCCAGGCGCCGCTGCTTCTCCCCCACGCCGCCCGCCGCCGCCGGATCCGTCCAGCTCCCCACCGACCCCTTCGCGCCGCTCCTCGATTCCGCCGTCCGCTGGCCGACGACGGACGCGAAGAAATGCAGATCCTTCTCTTGCTTACCCGCGTCGCTGGGGTTCGACGTGGCGCGGACGGAGGCTGCCAAGTTCCTCCGGGCGCGGGGCCCCCTCGACCTGACGGTGCCGCAGCTGCTGCGTCTGGCGTCGATGAGCCGCGCAGGGCCCATCCGGCTGGGTCTCGACGTGGGCGGCGGCACGGGGACGCTGGCGGCGCGGCTGAAGCTGGCCGCGAACGCGACGGTTCTGACGACGACCATGGACCTGGGCGCGCCCTACTCGGAGACCGCGGCGGCACGCGGGGTGGTGCCGCTGCACGCGCCGCTGCAGCAGCGGTTCCCGGTTGGGGACGGGACGATGGACTTGGTGCGGGCGGGGCACGCCGTGAACCGGTGGATCCCGGAGGCGGCGCTGGAGTTCCTGTGGTACGACGCGGACCGTGTGCTGCGGCCCGGCGGGCTGCTGTGGGTGGACCACCTGTGGTGCCGGAAGGGCGACCTCGACGGCGTGTACGCCGCCATGCTGCGGAGGCTGGGGTACAAAACCATCAAGTGGGCCGTCGCCGACAAGACCGGCAGCGGCGCCAAGGACGAGCTCATCTACCTCACCGCGCTGCTGCAGAAGCCATCCTAGCCAGGCTGCAGATCTTTTTTTCGAGTAATATATAATAACTAATAAACCAACCGATTCACCGGCTGATGATGGTGAAACTAGATTTTTTGGACTGTGGTCTTTTGTTTTGTTATTATTGGTAACTAGTTGAATTTTGGCGTGGCGTGCTTGGTGATTTTGTTTGTGCAATATATATATATATATATATTTTTTTTTGTTAACCAAGATGTTTGCTAAATTGGAGTGTTGAAATGTTTGTTTGTTTTGTTATGAATAGGTAGCATTTTTTTGTGTGCATTTTTGGTATATTGTGTACAATATTTGAAGGTTTGAAATGCTCAAACATGTTTGTATTTCGACGTCAATATTTAATTAAAATTAGAATAATCCATTTGAATTTGATTTCACATATGGGAAAAGTTTGTTCGTGTCGTGTCGAAATGTTGGCTAAATTGAAATGTTTAAATAAATTTGGTATCTGTTATGAGTATACTGCGGTTATTTTTGGTTAGCATTTTGGTTTTATTTTATGGAATATCTAAAAATTCACTCAAATGTTGGATAAATTGCAACTTGCAAACATGTTTTTATTTTATTTTGCTGTTATAAAGTGGAACAGTATTTGTAGTTTTTAGATAAATGACGTCATTATTAAGTGAGATGTGAAGCATTTGGAGTATTGTAAAAAAATAACTCCATTATCATTTGTTTAAGTATTTGGAACATTGCATAAACAGTCTTCCTTTTTTATTTTTTTTATTTTTTGTTAGACAAAATTTGGAATATTGCATGTTTCTTTCATCTTTTGGAGTTAATAAAAAAAATATTCGTTGAAATTAAATATAAACAAATCTTATATTCCATCATTTAGGCGACCCCATACGGAACGTTATGATTTGAAATGTTAAAATTCTTCGTAATTTGTCGTCCGGAGTAACTTCAATAATTTCTTTTTTTAGGAAATTTAAATGTTCAAGTGTGTTTGTAGTTTGACATAGATATTTAATTAATTCATTTAATCAGGAGAAATACACTAAATAAGTATTTTGTAAATTCAAATCTATTTATTTAGAAGGAATGCATTTAGGTTTTGTCGAAATGTTTGGTAAGTTGAAATGTTGAAAAATGTTTGTATGTTGTCGTAACTCGTGCAGTTGAAACGTAAGATTTTGTAGAATTTTGAAATATTTAGTGGATTGAAATGTTCGAACGTTTGAGAATGTATAGTTTTAAAAGTTTGTGAGATTCAAAAAAAGTTAACGTGTAGAAATTGTTCAAATCCGAAAAATTAGGGCAGATAGGCTTCAAAAATTGTTGAAATTTGGAACATTTTCAGTTTTGAATTTTTGTATGGTTATAGAATTTTCAATTCTAAAAGTTGATGAAATAGTTAGATTTGGAAGGATTCAATTTTTTGAAATATTCAAATCTGTATGATGCGTCTCTGTGGTGGAACTGAAATGCTGAAAATGTCCACATTTTGAAGTTGTGCATATCTGAAAATTGTTGAAGTTGTGTTTCAAAAGTTACAAAAGTTTTTTGAAAAAAGAAAAGTAGGGGAAATGTGGTAAAATTCAAATTTTGGAAATGCGACATTTTGAAGTTGTCCAGTTTATAAAGTCGTCAATTCTAAAAGTTGGCGAAATAATTATATTTGAAAGGATTCTAAGAATTTTGCGCATCGACGCGCGTTTGTTAATTTTTATTTTTTTATTGGCCATATGTTGTTGTAATATTTCGCGAACTATGCTTTATTAAAGTATTGCATATGTCCAAAGTGTATTAAAGGAATGGTTTAGAATTGAGAAGATTAAGTAACAAAATCACTTAGATGGGAATTTTTTTATTTTCTTTGCATATTCGTACTGAAGTGTGCATTATTGTAGATGAACAGCATTTGTTGAATTACTTTAATTTAATAAATTGGAGTGGTCAAGTATCTTTGTAATGCGCTATAAATATCGAAATATTTAATTTAACTCTATAGTCTGAGGAAATGCATTGTAAGGGAGTTCGTTAAATTCAATCCATATTTAATTTAGCTCCATAGTCTTAGCTAAATTTTCTTTGAATGTTAAACAGTTCGGGAAGATATAGTAAGTTTGTATTTTGCCTTTAAAATTTAATTGAACTTCATAATCAAATGAAATACGTCATATGGACATTTATTAAATTCAATCCATATTTTGAGGGAATTAATTTGGATTTTGTCCAAATATTCGTCGAAGTGAAACTTTGAAATATGTTTGTACTATGCCATAAGTACGCAAATAATGATTTGGTATTTTTTTTTCCGATTGCATAGTATAATGAGAGGAAATGTATTTTGTGAGCATTTATTACTTTTTAATCAATGATTAGGTGAAGTGCACCTACAATGTATACAAATATTAGGTAGATTGAATTGTTTAAGTTTGAGTATGTTCGTATGTTGCCACAAATTCTTAACTGTAATTAGAGAAAATGTATTTGAGATATATCCAAATGTTGAACAATTTAAAACTTTGAGAAATGCTACGGTAATTTCGAATAGTTGGCAAATTTGATTGTTTGATTATGTTTGTATGTTGTCATAAATAAGTAATTTAGCTCCGTAATCAGAACGTGTGCATTATATGAGCATTTAGTGAAGTGAATATGTAATTTGTGAAATTGCATCTGAATTATTTTTTTGATATATAATTTGTGGAATTGCATCCGAATAATTGCAACTTTGAGGAATTTTTTTTTCCAATATTTTGCTTAATTGAGATGTTCAATTAGAGTCCATAATTGGAGGGAATACGTAGTGTGAGTATTTGTTAACTTCAACAGTACATTGAAAGTTGTAAATATGTTTCTATTTTGATATAATTAATTAGCATTTTTTTTTTGTTATGCTTGTGAATTATGTTTTTATTTTCTGGTGGGAAAATTTGAATTTTTTTTTTTAGTATTTATCAATTTGTTGAAATTTTGTAAATAATGTGGGGCCCACATGTAAGGAATTTAGTGGAATTATGGGAAAAGGAAAAAAATTGATAGCCGGGTCCACGGTGCGTCACGATGACATTAGCAGTGGCCAGGACCGCTACTACCGCTGCGGCGAGGAATAAATATGTGGAATGATTATTTTGGTTTTCACAAATTTTTTAAAGTTGGCCTGAATTCTTGCGGGTAAAAATTGTTTAGATTTTCAAATTCATTCAAATTGGGATGTTTTTCAGATTCGATTTTTTTTTACAGATGTAAATGGGTCAGATGTGGTAGAAATTTGAAAGTTTGGAATATCCCAATTTTAAATTAACTAGTTAGCATTTTATTTGTGATTATTCTGATATAATTTGCATATTGTTCTGATGGACATAGTTGAAGTCACTGCTTTTGCAACATTTAGTAGTGTTTGAAAATTGTTTAAATATCGTAAACAAATTTACATAAAGTGTTTTAAATAAATTATTTTGAAGCATGCTCAATTTTAGATTTTGTTTTTAATTCAATATTTTTTAGTTGGCAAATAAGTTATTACTGATATTATTTTTGTGGATTTTATTTGAGTTGAAAACAAAGTTGTAAAATTCTTTTTTTGTATAAATTCTAAGATTTGTAATAAGTTGGAAAAGATTACAATGTATTTCAAATGGCTATTTTGGTTTTCACAATTTTATATGTAATTTGGAAAGGTTAGAAAGTATTTGAAATGGCTATGTTGTTTTTTACATTTTTTTTTTGAAACTGGTATGAATTTATTTGGAGGTGGATTTGAAAAGATGCAAAAATTGTGGAAAAAAAAGGCGAAAAAAACCCCAGCCAGCCGTGCACGAGGCGGCCCAGCCCAGCAGCAGCCCATGTGTCCATCCCAGGCGCACGATGACGTCAGAGTGACGTCATCATTGGTCGGGCTCCGCCGTGGCGGCCGCGGCGGCGTCGACGTCGCCGGCGTCAATCCAGCGCGAGCTGGGACGCGCGGCGGGTCGCGTCGGACGCGCGCGGACGCGAGCTGCCTTTAGGTGGCGGCGCCGCCGCTTATGCGTCGCTGGCGTCGTGGAAATGCGGCGGCGGATGGGGCCGCGGCGCGGATGATTCCGGCGCCACCGCGGTGTCCCGGCAAGCGATCTTCGGCGAGTAGAGAGAGGACGCGACGGCGCATGTCGTCGTGGGCGGCGATCTGAGCGGGGAAGGCCGGAGCGGCGGCAGCGAGCGCGGCGGCCGGCGGCGACTTCCGGCGTCGCGGGAGAAGAAGGAAGGAGAGGGAGTTCCGCTGGTGATCTTGCAGAAAAGTCCGTGGCTTTGTCGTAATTCACAGTTCGGTCCCTCGCCTCGCGTTTTCGTGGGCTGCGGGTTATTTTTAGGTTTTGGGAGGGTTTTTTTTTTGCAAAAGCGTCACGGGGATGCGCGTGGATCGTTGGATCGACGCCGGACGGTGTGGATCGTAGTACTATTCATTACTGTTCTTTACTGTAGTTGTACAGTGCGTCGGCAGCTCTCCGGTCGCGAAAGTGTCCGTCTTTCATATAGTTAGTAGATGGTCAACAGACGGGCGATGCTAATCTTCGCACCTGCGAGCCATCTTCGCTAGCGCCTGTCTTCTCCAGCGAGTGTGCCTGCCCGTGACCACCGCTAGTCAGACCGTCGTCCACCCCGCACGCGGCTGGCGCGACGCCTCGCCCATGACCCCAAAACAGGTCTCGCCAGCGGGCGCCACCCCAACCGTTAAGTCCATCGCTCGCATCCGCCCGCTCTAGTCTCCACGACGTCTTCCCGCTGTGTCTCCCTCCCGGTCGCGACGGCGTTGTCGGCGCCATCTCGGGCTGGTCGAGGGTGGGGTTGGGGGTAGGGCAAAGGCGAGGAACGAGGAGACGCCTGAGTCGTGCGATGCTTCGCACCCATGTAACGGAGCGTTCCAGACAACAAACACGGTTTGCGTAAGACCCTTGACAGGGTGGAACCTCTTTGGGCCTTTTTGGTTCACAGGAATTCAAAAGTAAAGGATAGGCAAAACGTAGGAATAGAATGTCATGACATGTGAAATCCTAAATGAACTGAAACGCAAGAATCAATAACACCAGTTTTTTGGTGGCACCATAGGAGAAAAGTATAGACGTTTCCCTCTTGCTATAAGGTTTTATTTGTCCATAAGGTTTTATGCAGGAATAATATGGGCACTGAGCCCTAATCTAATTATACACACCATTGTCTGACGTTCTCACATTCCAGGGTCTCTAGGCCGTTGCCACCGGCCTGGATCGCCGATTCCCCATTTAACGGGGAATATCCGTGGTCTTCAAGTTCCTCAGATAGTGACTTCAAGCACGTAAGGTATGCCTACTATATATTTCTAGGCAATGATGATATGCTGCAGCAAACCAACAATTTCATTCACGTTTAATTGGAAGACAAGCTATTGTCTTATAGTAATTGGACTACAACAATCAATATACTTTCCATCATCTAGTCTCCAAGCATGGAGGTCATTTCACATGGAAAGAAATTTTGACCTCACCTCAAAATTCTTTAATTTATGGACAACTGTCGAAACGACCTGCATCTTGTATTCATGCGTAAAATAATTTTTATAACATTTAGGTATGAAGATGAAGCTTCCACGGCATAACAAAGTAATTTTTTCATCGAAAAAAAGGTAAAAGGTTACCATTATCTTCCATGCCCATGCTGTCTGGTTTTTTATGGAAGATGCCATCTAGCTGATGCTTCAGTGCGGCTAGAGGTTAAGGGTCATAGAGGTAATCTTATGTTTATCTATCTGAGAAGTAGTTTCAGTTGACAAATATCTGGCTACTCAACTTTTTGTCTTTATGTTTTTGTGCCCTAGGTTGTTCTCTTTGAATGATGGATGCTTGGATTTGAACCTCTTTCGAATGAAGTTGTCAACATTATCTGGTTAAGGTCTGGACCTCTCCCGCTTAGAGTTCAGATGTTGCTTTCTATCACATTGTGACCAAATGCTGGCTTCATGGCGGATGGCTCCCGACATGCGCGGGCGATATCTTTATGGCATATTGATTTAAAACAAATTAATGCTCCTACCATTTATGTAATGTAAAAACCTATGTATTCACGAGTGGTTGCAGATTCATAATGATAAGATATCTGTCTTGGGTTATGAATAGGAAAATGCAATATGTGCAATCTGGATGGATTTATTTTCCATTCGAACGTTTATACGGATTAAAAAAAACCCCTTTGATCTGTGTTGCTTGTGGCTGAATCATCTTAGCAAACTTTTTTTACTTCTGAAGTGTACTCTGTATAACTCCGGTTTTAGTGTTTTTTGCCTTCAGTTTTAGTGTATGTGTACTTTGGGTTTTAGTGTAACTAGTGGCCACGCACGTGCAACGCACGTCTCATAATTTTTTATAATATAAACATGTATTTGAATTTATATTTTTTCATTGAGTTATTTTAACAAGTCAATTAAATTTGTTTCATGATACGAAATTGAAATCGGACCGAGTAAAAGTACATCGTGATCTCATTTTATCTAAATTCCAAACTGATACCTATTTGGAACAAACTAACACGGATGTGTACAGCAGTATTTCCATGGCCGATCCTTTTTAGTTTCATGTTCAATTCAACGGAAAATATGAAGATAAAAAAGGCATCCTGATATCCTAATTAGGATCTAAATCTTGTCGCATGCTCATGATCATTCTACAAATTCATGTAATAATGGTTGGCTTTGACCTGAGCATCAATACCTGAATGTTTTAAAACACAAAAAAACTATCTGGCGTCTCAATGGCTAACGGGACTACATAGAGTTGTCGTGTAGTAACATGTATACTGGGCAGATGAGATCAAACCAATGCATGAGCACTTCTGCAGAAAATTGAACTCTGAACGTCCATGTATTACATCAAAACCAATCATAGAACCACAATAATAAAATCTACGAATCAATGCCTGCGAGCTTAGACAATGGTATATATATATATGCACTAATGTGCAGTATGCAAATACGACTGCACACACTGAGAAGAGCTTGGCCATATGTGCCCTGGCCAGAAGATTAAATAATGGGGACATTGTATGAAGAGGCAATTCATTCAGTTTACCTCTAAGCTGAATCTGGAAAGTTCGGTGCACACATGCATGACGATCAATCGCTGGCACTCCATCGCAGTTGATTGAGAGCCTATGATGTTGCCCTCTTCTCTCCATGATTTCCGCTTAAACGGATTCCCGCACGCTGTCGAGAATTTCGAAAACCTAGCCTTGTGGCCTCCTGTGCCTCCCATGCTCATCTGGTCTTGCCGTCGCCCTTTTGCACAAACGCGTCGTCATAAGCCTAGCCGCCATCTTCATCATAATTAACGACCCATACGCTGAACTGATTTTGGCCTGCGCATAGCTTGCTCAAGAGTCGTCGGTGCCTTCTTTGCCCAATAGCCATCGCATGGTTAAGTGCTCCACGCTAACGGCCTCCACTCCGATGCTAGCCTCGAGCCAAGGATGGCGATCGCCGCGCTCTGTGAGCGTGGTGCTGCTCGAACTGTGTGGGGACTGGGGAGTACTTATCTTAGACATAAAATTGCATGCATGAACATGCATGTCCCGCTTGTGGCGTCGTCGCATGTGCTCCGGTGGCATAACTCGCCGGAAGGTCTTGATGACGTTTGGCCGATCTGCACGACCAGATCTGAGGTTTGTGCTAGCTAGACGATTGGAGGCTTAATGACTCTCCTACTCAAGTCCTAACATGACTATTTAATGTGATCGTGCTAGATGGATAGTACTTTGTAGGAAACCTCTCCTATTCCAATCCGATCAAGATGACTTACCAGCTTTTAAACTGTAACGTGAAGATATCACGTTTCTTTTAGTAAGAGTCGTGTGCATGCCAATCTCCTTCTACGCTAATATCTATTATAAATCTGAGCCGTACTTTTTCAAGTGCTTAATCTGAGCCATTAAATTTCCTGTGTTTTTTCTTGAAGCTTGATGGATGATCGATTATGTGTTTGCTACGTATAATCCGTCATACAGTTAGCCACCGGTAAAGATCCTCTCCATAGGATAAATTAATTGGATAAACAATTGAAGGATGCGTTTTTTGGGACTCGAACTCAGGAGGAGAAGGATACCTGCGAGAGGACTCGCGTTAGCGCGTTTGACAAATCATCTCCCGATTCCTTTGCATTATTGATCGAAAATTGAACGGACAAGATCTAAAGTGTTTGCTGCTCGACATCTGGACAATTTGGATCGTCGATCAAAAATTGAACAAACAAGATTAAAAGTATCCCAACATGTTTGCTCTTTTAATAGTAGTATAGATTTGTACTTCTTTTTCTATTGTACTTGTATTTCTGTACTTCGATGGATTTAGAAGTATGTCCGCGATGAATTTGGAGGTACTCCCGTGGTGAACTTGAAACTATGTCGGTGTTGCACCTGAAAGTACACCCGTCAAAGTAGGCAACTCTATTTTTTTGAAGTACGTCCCCGCGCAGGGACGATCCGCGTGTGACAGCACGGAAGCTCTCCGTGATGCACAAACAGGTTTTTGCCCGAATGTGGATAAATGTAGGCCGAACTACATGTGACTATTTATTTTAAAGTTTTTAAAATCATAATCCATTTCTCTCCTATCTAAAAAGAACCATTGGTTCCACATTCTGCCCACCACCGTTTCGTCCTTTGTCGCGTTTCGTCGCACATCCGTCACTCCATGCGGACCTTCCTCGTAATCGCGATTCTTTCGGAATCACCCGCGCGAGATTATCGGTCAAATCCCGTTTCCCCGTTACCATCTCTCCTATCTAAAAAGAACCATTGGTTCCACATTCTGCCCACCACACCGTTTCGTCCTTCGTCGCGTTTCGTCGCACATCCGTCGCTCCATGCGGACCTTCCTCGTAATCGCGATTCTTTCGGAATCACCCGCGCGAGATTATCGGTCAAATCCCGTTTCCCCGTTACCATCTCTCTCACCCCCGAAAAAATAAATCACCTAATCCTCACCTATTCTCCTTGTCGCTCCCGTGTCTCCCATCTAAGGCGGCGGCGGCCGGTCTCACAGCAGCAAGGAAGGAAAGCCGGCGGCAGGCAGGCAGCGTAGAAAAAGTAGGGAAGCAACAACGCAGTCGGCAGATGAGCAGCATGTCCTCTGCAAGGTACGTGTTCAAGCACCACTTTGCTCAGGGCGGACGCCAACCGGACGGACCCTGCCATCATCGGCGCCGTCGGGTACGCGGGTGAGTACGCCGAATGCACAAACTCAGCCCCGGGTTGTCGTGCGGCAGGCTCCATGTAAACATCTCTTATGCGTTCATCAGTTCTTCCAGTCGTCCAACCAGCAGGTACACGTTCAATCAGTTCTTCCAGTCGTCCAACCAGCAAAAAGTTGTTGAATCTGTCAAGCTGCAGTTTGTTAAAATGTGATTCTCCATATGTGTGATAGTGTGAATTCGAGTACTGCATTTTTGTCATGTGCCATTAAAGTTCCGATGGATATTTCATATAGATAGTGAAGTGGCTTGCAATTTCTTGGTGAGTGCCCTGTCAAACTCTGAATTGATGCTACAGTTGTTACAAGGAGTTCTTGGATTCATGTGTTTCATTGCAACCTTACGGTAACAGGTGACCAAGATCTGGAGCGTCTGTGGACAGCTGCCAGCACCTCTACGACAAGATTCTGAAGTTGAGTATGGTGCTACACATAAGGAATGGGGAAGCTTCCCCGGTTTCTTGTTCTTCTGCTCAGTTCGCTGTGGATGCGTGCCGGCATGGGGGTGGTGATGTTGTCCAGGAAATGGTTGTGTTGTCCAGGAAATAATTTTGCGGATGCAAAATCATCACCATAATGATTGTTTGCAAAATACAACCTCTGCTGCTCTGCACCTCATATTGCTTGTTTGCAAATCGGTTGTGCTCTTATTTGTACTGTCTGCACAACCTTTTGCTTATGGCATATAAGGTTCGCGGATACATAAAAAAGTACATGTGTTCCAGTTTTTGTTTCTGAGAGATGGTAACGGGAACTTGTAACGAATGACGGTGAAAGTTATGTACTGAAAAGTTTTAAACATGTGATTTTACGAGGTTCTTATCCACCATCAGCGTGCTTCAGTTTTATTTGTATTCCAGATGTGGACATTCCTGCAAGTTACCTCATCAGTGTGCTTCATTTTTTCTTCATGAAGTCTGGTTCTGGAAGCCGGTGTGCAACTGCAGGTTCGTTCTTAGCATTTGCCTTCATTCTTGCTCTTCTAGGTACGCATGCTTCTTCTTGATTGATCAAATGTAAAGCGAGCAAGCACCACTACATGATAATGTATTTAACAGTAATTTATGTACTCCCTCTGATCCTAAAAATTGTCGCTGGTACAGCTAAGATTGTGTGCCTCCTACGTTGAATTCTTCCGACACTTTATACGGACCGGAGGGAGTACTATAAATAGACCATGCTGATTAGTACGGCAACTAGCTGCTTGGTTATGGTACTAATAACTGCAAACACTAAGTCGCCTTAATTTATATAGTTTGCTCTTTCGTGACAAACCATGACCAAGAAGCAAGAATTCCGAAGATATAAAAAATAAGAGGTATAGAAACAATTAACCTACTCATGACATAGTAAATGTCAGTTATCCCACAGGTATTTCTTAGAGATTTGATGATTTCCTGCATGTACAAAATAGTAGCAGCTAGCTCCCTCTACACAAGCATACTCTAGAAAAGTTTGTTAACACTTTCATTATGTGAAATTAATTGAGTATACATTCATTCCAATATTGAGATGTGAATATTCCAAAAGGAGCTCAACAACTTTCTTTCCGATGACTCCCACGAAAAGGTGCCTTTCCTCCTACCGAGTTACAAGGTTTCTCACACTAGCTGGACAGTTTAGAAAACAAATAATATACCATGATCCCCCATTATTCTTTGTTTTTGCAAATATATTATCAAATTTTAATCTAAAAACATGTTTCATTTCACCCATGTGTAACATTAGTTTTAACGATATGTTTCTTTTGTGTGTTATTAAATTCTTATTTAGATTTTTTCCCATATTAGTGCTTCTTCTAAGATGAGGAGGGCCACCGCTGACACCCATCTCCCTAATGAGCTTGGAGCCGCCCTGGAGCGGACGACCACCAAGCACAATGGTGGCGCATTGGTGAAAGAGGTGAAACCGACAGGCTGGTAGGAAAGGAGAAATGAAACATGTGCACCTTTTGCATGTCTTTCCTATTATATGTTGTAAGAGAGATATATGGAGATGGGGGAGGAGGGAGGGGTGAGAGAGTGAGAGCAAATACAGTGTGAAATATAAGGATGTGAAATAAAAATTAGCTCTTCATATTATATAGTTTGAGTGACTCTCTTCCCCATGGTTGGATAGTGTTGTGTTAAAATGTTGACTTAAAAAGTGTCGTCGTTTACAAATATTGTATATCAGAGGATTTGTTTCACAATGCATTATGTTTATATCTGTCATAGTAAAAGAAAAAAATTGACCAAGCGTGGCAGCACTGACATTTAACTAGATTGGACCTACAAATTTGACACGGCCATGGAAACATTAGAATATTTATTTATTCCCCGTTGCAACGCATGGGCATATTTTTTAGTTTAAAAAAAAATTAGATGTTGACATGTTGTCATCCGCACATCCGGCTGGGCTGCTTGTGACGTTGCCCCATCGTGTTGGGCTGGGCTGGTTGTGCCGAACGCCGCCGCCGCACGCGCCTCCGTCCGCTGGGTTGTTCTCTACCTGGCTTTCACCTCCGGCACGGCTTCTTCCACCAGTAGATTGATTTTTCCATCCGGGTCCCTTCCGTTCCACGCCAAGTATCTCTCCTCCGTCCTCCCCACGGTGAGCTCCAATTCTCTTTCTCGTTTGTATCGTCCGTCCAACTAGGGTTTTACTTTCATCTCCCTCGCCCCGCCCCGCCTCGCCGCATTGCTGTTGCTCAAGTCGGCGGCTGTTCTCACCCTCTCCCTCCCCAAACCCTAACGGAAAGGCTTCTCCAGATTCAGGTCTGCTCCCCACCCCCGCCGTCGTCCATGGCGCTGCAGTACGTGGAGGCGCAGCGGCAGGCGCGGCCGGACCTCGCCGACTGGTACGCCGATCTCGCCGACCTCTACCAACGCAAGCTCTACCACCAGCTCACCCTCAAGCTGGACGAGTTCCTCCAGATCCCGCTCGCGCAGGTACGGTACCTACCCCCTCCCACTCCTCCCATCTCCACTCCCCACGATGCAGATGCAGGCCCTAGACTAGATGTCGGCGTCAATCCCCACACACCAACTCACTCACATACCCCACAGGCTATACAATTCGATTTCGAGCGCTAATTAGTACCGACCGACTGATTTACTCTCGACGGCAACCACCCGATCCTTCTGCAGACCGGAGACACGCTCATACAGCTCTACAACAACTTCATCTCCGACTTCGAGACCAAGATCAACCTGCTCAAGCTCGCCCAGTTCGCCGTCATAGCCTCGCGCCAGTACCCGGACAAGGACGCCGCCATCGCCTTCCTCGAGGGGGTAATCACCAAGCTCCGTGAGACCAGGGAGCTACGGATCAATGAGCCCATCCTTCACGTCAAGATGCAGATCGCCGCAGTTCACCTCGATAAAGGGGACCAGAAGGAGTGCAAGAACCTCCTGGAGGAAGGGAAGACCACGCTGGATGGTATGACTGATGTCGACCCCACTGTGCACTCCAGCTTCTACTGGATATCCTCTCAGTACCATAAGTCGCTCCAGGAGTTTGCTGAGTTCTACAAGAACGCGCTTCTCTATCTGGCCTACACGACCGTGGGTTCTCTTTCAGAGGCATTTAAGCTCGTAAGTTTTGCAGTTTGAAACAACGCCAATTGTATTACAGAAGAATACATTTCATCTAGTCATTTGTTTGGGTTTGAAATGTGCCATGGATGTTATTTCTGTTGATGTTTGATACATATTGTCTTGCAACAGGATTTGGCATTTGATCTCTCGCTTGCAGCTTTGCTGGGGGACAACATCTACAACTTTGGGGAATTGTTAGCTCACCCTATTGTAAGTATTGCTTGCCTTTTTTTTGTCGAATTAAGTATTGCTTGCTTGTGCACCATTTTATTGTTTCCAGCCCTAATTGACGCACTGGTAGCTTGTTATCTGCACATTGCTTATGTCATCTAGTCGACCTGCTTCTGAATGCTGTTACATAAATCTTTCCATGTGCGTGATCATCCCACTCCAAGAAGCCAAGTGATGGATTTGGAGGTACACTGTAATAGGCCACCTTACATAAATTGGTGTTCAATAGAGGGGAACTTGCCATTCCTTCTTTGCGTTGAAATTGTTGTGAAACACAAATACTCGCAGTAGCAGTATTAGCCGCTGAGTTATCATCAGCAACTACGTCAGTTGGTATATGCTGTTATAGGCGAGCAATGGAATTTAAGCTTTGCAAAAGTTTGACAGAGTAGTTATGAAGTGTTTGTATCCAAATACATGCACTATATTTACTCATCTACCATGATTGTCAGTACAGAGAGTTCTTTTTTATAAAGCATAAATATAGCAAACTACCTCTTAGTTGGACAAGTAATTTGGATATACAACTACTTTCTAGACAAGCTGACTCATAGAACATGAGCATTGTACCATCTTGAGTTAAACTTTTTGATACTTCTCATGCCTGAATAGTGAAATTGCTCTTGTTTGTACTCTTAGATCAATAGTCTTATTGGGACCAAGGTGGAATGGGTCTATCACATGTTACAAGCATTCAACAGCGGCAACCTAGCTCTCTACCAAGAGCTTTGCAGTGTTCACAATGCTTCTCTTCGTGCACAGCCTGCATTGGTGCAGAATGAACAGAAACTGCTTGAGAAGATCAATATTTTGTGTCTGATGGAGATAATCTTTAGGTACCATTTTGGGCTAGTACTTTCTAATATCACCTCCATTCCCCTTCATGTTTTTTTCCTAATGTTTTGTGTTTTGTGGGATTC
Organism: Poa pratensis; assembly: GCA_947311845.1. Classification (NCBI taxonomy): domain Eukaryota; kingdom Viridiplantae; phylum Streptophyta; class Magnoliopsida; order Poales; family Poaceae; genus Poa; species Poa pratensis. The sequence continues at coordinate 57,280,572 of CAMZMU010000036.1, read as the reverse complement.
TATAGCCGTCCGTCAGAAGATAGAACTATCCCATTAAGTGTTATTGCTGATCAGACTAAACTTTCAACAAGTGAAGTAGAATGTCTTCTTATGAAGAGCCTCTCGGTAACTCCATTTCCTACACCCTTCTGCCTTAAGATTTGCTTTTCATGTTTACTTTGTCGTATACCTCTTGTCTTATGCTTGCAGTAGTTTATGGCTGTGGGGTCAGAACTGGACACATGTTTAGATGGTCGGTGGTTATGGAACAGCAATGGTTAATAACTTATGCTATGTGTCTTGATCAGTTTCTCTCTCTTCAGTTATGATGTGCCAACTCTGTTCCAAAATGTAAGAAGTTTTGGTAGGCCATTTTAGCCTACCAAAACGTCTTATATTGTGGAACATAGTTAGTACTGTTTAAGGATTATTAAAAGACTATTGAATTTTGATTGTGAATCCGACTGTTATTGCGGTTCGTCACACGTTTCATATCTTGTTTTTTTTTTACAATCTACTGTTTGTAGTGTTTTTCCGTTGTCTCATTACTTCCCATCTGTTTCTGAATGTTTGCTGCTTCTTCACATCGTTCTCAGTGTTTCCTTCCAAAATTTGTTCATTGTTGCAATAGTAATGCTGCCCTGAATGTTCTAGGAATCAAAATGGTGATTCCTCTATAGTTGTTGAAGTAGCAGTTGAGTACGTGAATTGCATATCCACTTGTAATACTGACATATTTCTTCTCCATTGCAGGTTCATCTCATAGAAGGAATAATCGATGAAGTCAACAGCACCGTTCATGTCTCATGGGTCCAACCCAGAGTACTTGGAATCCCACAGGTGACGGCCTTGCGCGAGCGTCTCAACTCATGGATCGAGAAAGTGCACTCTACGCTGTTGTCAGTTGAGGCCGAGACCCCTGATCTTGTGGCGGCATAACTTGTTGGCCAAAAGCTTTTTGCAATAGGCTTTGGTTGGCAGCAAGGCGGCGGTGTAAGACAGACGAGAGATGTTCAGGCCGTGCTGCTTGTACTAGGTCTTTTCTGGATAGTGAAAACCTGCTGCCTTGGGCATCAAATTGATCTGGATTTGTAACTTTTCAATTATCCTACGAAGTCTTTACGTTGCAGGTTTCAATGTTGACAAAGTATCACGAATCGGAAACATGTCATACTGGTAGAGGGTGTCACTGTATTTTTGCAGTCGAATTTTATAATGTAATCAAGCGGTTTGTCTTTACTATTTTTCTCTCTTGTGTTACGTTTGGACATGAATGCAGGAAAATCCTTGATTTTCGTGTTCTCTAAATAGTTGTGTCAAACTGTGAGATCTGTTAATTCTTGCTTCCTACGGTACGGTTTGTAAGTCTGAGTTGGTTTAAAACCAGTCTCTGGCTTCCTGAGCTGGTTTTGATTTCGTGAACCTATTCTGAAGTTCTGAAGCTACATCTTATGCTGTTATGCTCTGCACACTTTCAGCCAAATGAATTGCTACATCCTCGTGAGGAATAAGCAATCAGCAATTTCGATTTGATTTAAAAAATTCAGCACGGTCATAAGGAAGTGAATATGAGTAGAGCGTTTGTAAACTAGGTTCATCAACTATGTGCCGATTGACACGTGACACAAAAATGTGATACGAATTCTATACTGTCTTGGGAGGTTTTGCCGTTTCAGCCCTGTCCCTCCTCTCGTAGTGCCGCCGTGCAAGTGCCGGCGGCCTTTTCTTGCTCCGTCCTCGCTGCAACTCAGTAGATATCCCGGACCGCCTCCCCGCCAGCGTTCGCGCCTGCAATGCCAGCCTCTCCGTCCCCGCCCACTCGCTGCTTCTATGCTCCACGCCGCACGGAGGCGGACACCGCCCTTCTCTGCCCGGCACGCCGCCGCCTTCTTCGCCGCGAAGCCCGAGCCCCATCCCCAGCCGCCTCCTCTCTCGCCTCGGCTCGTCGACGCCGCCGTCTCCCGCTGCCCCTCCGACGCCCTCGCCCTCTCCTTATTCCTCTGGTGCGCCCGCCGCCCCGCCTACTTCCACCCGCCCTCCTCCTTCGACTGCGTCCTCCCCGCCGCCGCGCGCCTCGCCTCCCGCCTCCGCACCGCCCCCGCGCTCCTCCACGAGCTCCAGAGCCTCGGCTGCCCCATCAGGCCCCACACCTTCCTGCTCCTGCTCAGGCTCTACTGGCGCGGGGGCCTCTACCCGCTCGTGCTCCACCTGTTCGACCAAATGCCCCTCTGGGGCTTCCACCACAACGCCTTCGCGCGCAACGTCGTCCTCGACGTCCTGCTCAGGACAGGCTGCGCCGACGACGCGATGCGCTTCCTAGGAGACGACCCGTCGCCCAACTACCTCACCTACGCCATCGTCCTCACTCATCTTTGCAGAGCCGGGGATTGGCCAGGGGTACGCGCATGCTTCACGGCTATGCTGAGGCAAGGTTTTCTCCCGAGCTCCGATTCTCTCGCCTCGGTTTTTGCCTGTTGCAGCAAGGCTGGCACAATGTCAGAGCTACTGCAGCTGCTGTCGTACGCACTTGTCTCGGGCCAGCAGCTCACTTCGTCCGTGTGGACATGTCTCATCGCTCGTATGTGCACCGAGGGAAGGCTAGACGAGGCCTGTCGAGTTCTGGGAATTATGGTGCGTTCTGGCTCATCTCCCACGGTGGTGACTTACACACCGCTTGTGAGAGGCCTCTTCCGAGCTGGGAGGCATGACAAGGTCAGCGAGCTTTTGGGGTCCATGGCGTCCAACGGTTGCAACCCAGACCTTGTTCTGTATAATGTTCTCATGGACTGCATGATGAAGGAGAAGAGATATGATGAGGCCATAGACATTTACCTGCAGCTTCATGGGAGCCAGATGAAGCCGGATGCATACACTCTGTCTACTTTAGTTCAGGCATTGCAGTTGTCACGGAACATTGATCTTCTTCCGAGGTTAATCTTGGGCACGGAAATCTCTTATGATCTTGTGGCTTGCAATTCTGTGCTGAGTGCTCTGTGCAAGTCCGGGTTTCCATCCGAAGCCCTTCAGTTTTACATTGATATGATCGGTTTGGGCATCAGGCCAGACAGCTACAGTTATGTTGGATTGGTGGACAGTTTATGTCAGTTAGGAAGGATAGATCAAGCGATCAATGTCTACCGTAATGTTGTCACAAGCAATCCTGACTCAGACGCCTACATTCATGCAGCCATCCTCCGTGGCCTTGTTAGAAGGGGCAAAAACCATGTGGCACATCGGATTTTCAGGGAGGCTGTGCGTCAAAATTATGCACTTGATACTGTGTGCTACACCACTGTTTTGCATGGTCTTTTCCAAGCTCGTTTGGTTCAAGAGGCTCGTGATTTGTTTGACGAGATGAAGCATTCAGGAATTTCTCCCAACACTTGTACATACAATGTAATGCTTCGTGGAGTTTGTAGAAGCAGGGATATGCTTGCAGTCACGCGGTTATTAACAGAAATGGAATGCGCCGGCGTTCAGATGGATAGTATCTCTTTCAACGTGGTAGTTGTGCTCTTAGTGAAGTTGCAACGTATCAGCTCGGCAACTGCTTTGATCAGAGAAATGCTCAATCTAGGCATGAAGCTTAGCACCAAAACTTGTTGGTTACTCTCTCAATCAATTGGTCATAGATTCGTTTTGGAGGATATCACCATTGCGGAAAGTGACGGGTCTGACTCAACTAGTGATCTGCTTGTATGCTCAGCTTCATAGTCAACTTTTAGACTGACCAAACATGCTGTTTATGGCATCTCCACTGTGTTGATACTAAACACTGGACAAACCCCAAATATATATCTACCATGCAGAGGTGCTTGCTATACCATTTTTTCCCTTGTAGCGTCCAACAAAATATACGATTACTATGTTTACCTCATAGCTACAAACCTTTTCAGTATCATCCTGCCATTATGTTGATAAATTTGAAGATATATCCTTAATCTTTCGGTTCGACTCAGATGCAGGTTGGTGAGACGTATGGCAGTTTGATTCAGCACAGAGAATGAAGCAGTGTGTCCTTGTCAATATTGGATCGTTCCATGGCACAGTGCTGATGTTCTCTATTTCAAGTGGCTTACACCAAATGTATTTGCCACGTGCCCATGGACTAGATTTAATAGGAACTGAAGGTACACTTTAGTTGTTTCTCTACAGAAATTTCTGAATCGCACTTTTATGCATTCTCTCAAGGATACTGTTTAACCGAGTATCATTGCTACGACTATGTGCGACTTTGCAATACTTTTGCTTTTAATCATTTCTATTGATCGAATTATTTTTCTAAAGCAAATGGTATATATGTATCCATTTTAGCACAAACAATTCTATATAACTTCTACGGCTATTTATTACGGCTCTGTCAAATCGATATTGGCCTGAATAGTATGGAGTGGTTTGCTCTAACACGGGAAGTGTAGGATGTTGCTCCTAAAAGGTCAGGTACTTGTCGGCTATGACAATCATATTTTCCAGGAAACAAAATAAGACTTGTGACTAAAGAATGACATTCAGCTCAAATGTGAGATATTGTGTAATGTAAATTATTAACATACTGACAAAACATTACACTTGTTTGCATGTCTTTTTTCTGTTTAAGCACATGATCCAAATGAGAGCAATCACTACAAAAAATTTAGGAAAAAAAATCATAAAGAACCAAAAATTGTGATATTATACTAGAGATATCCTATGCGGTTGTGACGAACTTGATCTGGATTCAACTGCAGATTATCCCATCATGTAATGCAGAATTTGGTTCATAGGGGCTCTCTGGCCTGCTGCAGAATGTGGCTCATGTTGTACTGTTGTCTTCGCAATTAGTCTGTGAATACAACAAGACTATGAAGCTTCAGCATGAATTGGGTCAAGGAAAGTGAAAGACCCGCCGCCTAACTGCGAGTTGGCAGCTGCTGATGGAGGATTGATTGCAATCCAGAGCAATGAAATAGTGATGGAAACTAGTCCAGCCCAGACATACACAATGGTGGGTGTTCTGCCTCTCCTGCCCATGAGCCCTTTGCAAATGGATATAAATGGGCAAGCACCCAGAAGCTGAAAAACACGCCACCAAGAAGCTTGCTCCATTGAGGAATTGTGCTGTAAATTGTGCGGCTGAAGCCAACAGCAATGGCAACAAGGTTGACCATGATGATCGTGAGAGGCGGTATCATCAATGAAGTCCACTTCACTTCATAGAGATCTGCAAATTCATCATCCACATCATCACTCACCGTCTTTGATGTGAGTGTGAATGAGATCTCAATCCCTGCAACAACTTTCAGTAGCCCTTGCATGACCGCAGCTAGTGAGCACTAGTTCCACCAATAAGCCAGAATTGTTCATTCCGCCACCACTCTTCAAGTGCAATCCAGACCACTTGATCTCCAACATGGCCAGGAGACAAAGTGTGACGGTGATGATAAGTAGGTATACCAGGAAGGTGACATTCAATGTTTGCACAATGAACTGCCTGAGAAAAGGGAGAGTGCTGGAAGGAAGCAGTATACAATAAGGAAGATGGATGTGAAGGGATATATGCCAACATTGAGGTATGCGATCCTTTGTAGTACCTGTTGAAACAGAAAAGGTTTGTCATATTTTCAGTGAGTCTACATTTGTAAGGGATAGAAAGTCTTGAAGGACATATACCTTCATTTTGGAGCTGGCTAACAATGCATTGTTCCGAGAGAAAAATATCTCAACAGAACCGTAGCCCACCGAAGCACCTGGTGAAGGCGATCTGTGAGATTGATTGGGGCGGTGCCACGGAAGGCATCACGCTGTGTGACACAGTACACTGACTTCCATCCACGATTATGCATACGGTACCCTGTCACAACATCCTCAGTGACAGATCCATATATCCACCCCACACGAATGCCCCACTCTGTCTTCTCCTCGTACCAACATGAAACCACACTGATTGCTTCTGCCACAATGGATGCATCCAGTAATTCTCGTGGAATTGTTAGAGCACCAGGTGGACGCCCATTCTTGACAGATGGATGGTCAGCCAGGGCCTTCCCTGGAACTCTGCTACTGGGATGGAGTCAATCAGAAAGCTTGAATTTCCGAACTTCTTCGGGAATGTGGCGAGGTTCATGCTGTCCCCATCAAAATCACCCATACGGAGAGCCATTGTCTCCTCAGGGTAGCATTGGAAGCAGATGCCTTGCGGTCGGGGAGGCAGCAACCGCAAAAGCCTGGGCTGTGATCCTTGGAACGAGGTGGGTCAAAACCATATAGGGCAATTCGGCGGAAGAGGCATCCAGTACCAACATACACTGGTCCTTGCAGACCATCAAGAGCACGCATGTTAATATCAAAGAAAACAGTATTGTGGTTAGCATATCGGTCAGAAGGGTCAATTCCTTCAAACCGCTGAGGGAACTGCACGTAGCACAAGCGGTCACCACCACGGTCCATCATGAAGCACATCCCTCCCTGAAGGCCTTTGAGTTGTAGACGTAGTGATCACAGTCCAGATTAAGAATGAAGGGACCATTCGACATGATGGCAGATGCACGAACTAATGCGTTCATGGCACCTGCTTTCTTGTTGTGATCATATCCGGACGTTTCTCTCGTGACATGTACACCAGCATTGGAAGTCTTGTATCCACAGCTGAAAAGTCAGGAGATGACTTTTCATTGTTCCCATACATTGGCATGTCCCTTGGTGGTTTCAGCATAACCTGTGATAGAAGAAAGATAATGTAAATAACTAAATATAGGTCTATACCAGAAATAGTATTTATGCAATCATCATTGAACCGGTACCTGTATGATTCCTGCATGATCGCCTCTTGCATGATCTTGTGACGAATGAAGCCATGTACCAGGCCAGTGAGTGCTATCGCCATCCATGTTGCCTTGGGAATCTTCACTGGCTGAATTTGTTCATCGCTCCAGCTTTTATCTTTTCCCTCTGAAGGTTCATTGCCTGGATTTCCTCACGGGCATGGTATGCATCAGAGCGGCGTCGAATGGCATCTGGCAAGCCATTAACACGGACCTTGAACTCATCATACTCACGCTTGACCCTTCTCCTGTCCTTCACAAAGTCGGCCTTCACCTTATTCTTGAAAGGATCTCGCTTCAGGTTGAAGTAACTGTCTGGATTCCTGGGTTCAATTCATGCTTCCTGCAGAATGGCACCCAGAGATTAGCAAAGCTTGCCGCCTCAGCCATCGCCTCGAAGGTCAGCAATGCCCCCCCTCATCTGACACGTAACATGCAAGCTTATCGACAGGGTAGTCGACTGCAAGGATCGACAGAATTGTGTTCTGTGACCAGGACTGGCTCCTTTTCTGGATCAGCAGTTGACACAAGATGTCAATTCCAGGGAGATCAGATTTGCCTGTTGGATTGTTAGGTGTTGGTGTCTCAAACTTTTCTTTAAGCACAGAGAGATCTGTAGCACGGTTAATAGGGCAAAGCTTTGGAAGCTGGTCCAACACCCATGAAAATGCGAACCAGAGCTCACAAACAATTGACATTCCCCAGAGCCAGATGGCGTCATTATTTATATGCTTGATACGCCACATGAGGAAGAAGGCCAGTGCAACCAAGCGGATGAGAACAAGCAGCCTGCAAGCAAGGACAATTCAGACAAGAGGAAGGTATCACAACATGGCAATGCACCTATGAATGTTGCTATCATGTACTAATAAGTACCGGAATCAATATTTAACTGAAATTCAAACATACAAGTAGTAGAATAATATGTAAGCTTGGGATCTCCGTACTTTATTTTCAGTTGCAATATGTGAACTTCGATATAGTTTTGTGACAGAGAACACATTTAACTAGTCCTGTACACATGCTATGGTCTTTGAAGAAATTTGCAAGCTCACTCTATACAAGCACACTTTTTAACTACTCTGTTTACACATACTATGATCTTTGACAGAAAGGATTGACTCAGTCGACATGTGCATTTGATTGGTAGCAAACCAATTGGTAAAGTAGGGTTATTTACTGGGCTTCCTTCTAGGATTTTTCTTTGCTGCACTAGATTTACTTGAAATTTTATGATTAATATCATCTGGCTCTAATCATTTTTGAACAACTGAACAATTTGATAGTTTTATATGTCAATTTTATTAGGAGTGTGCCGAATGTTCCCGCAAAAAGAAAAGGAGGCATGAACGAAAAATTGCAGTTCGTTTAGTTTTATGTAAAATTGATTGATTATTCTTGTGATGGTGGATAAGCGTAGGCATTAACCTGTACATATAACTGTAGATTGGCAGGTAACAGTAATGACACTTGTTTTTTCAGAATAAAATGGTACCTGTAAGGACTGATGACACCAGCTGGAATCTTGAGCTTACGGGTGAGTGGCCGCCATGGTTTGGACATGAGCTCCTTGGGATGCCCTTGCATCCCATTTCCGCCATCATCGTCCACACTGTCGTCTGGCCAAATGGCATTACCATAGCCATACGTCCCCTTGGTCTCGAAGAGCCAGCGGTTATGGTCAAACTCACCAGACTGGTTGGTGCCCTGCTTCACCAGAGACAGGCGCCTCTCCATCTTTCCCCCTGGTCCTTGTGGCAGCGACAGAGCCCGGGTCAGCTCATTGTTGGAGTTGGAGAGGACTTCCTCCCATTCGGTGTACTTGTAAAGCTCTTTGCACCCAGGGCAGACACCGCCTGCACCCTTGACAGCGTCGGTGAAGCAGTCGACGCAGATTTTGAAGTCACACTCGCAGGGGAGGATGTCCTCTCCGCGGCCGTTGCGCATGATCTTGCTGTCGCATCCCTCGACCATGCAGGCCGAGCCCTTGGGGCCACGACGACCCATTTCGGTGTCGGGGCCCTGCTTGTCCATGACATGGGCACGGGTGACGCTGTTGAAGCCGCCGGTGAAGAGCGAGCTGGAGACGTACTGCTCGTCGGCCTTGCCGTCCTCCATGGGCTGGTTGTCCGGCGTCATGGGGAGGTGGACATGGTAGTCCTGGAAGTCGACGCTGCTGATCTCAGACTCGAGGTCATCGCGCGAGTAGCTGATGAACCGCCCAGAGTCGGTTCGCCGTCCAAAGACGACCTGCGGTCCCGATGTTGGTGCGGTCGGCGGCTTGCCGGAGCCGCTGTTCTTGAGGATTCCCTTGGACCCCATGGCCTCCTCCGTACGTGCTCTTTACTTTGAGTCTCTTCCTCTTGATCTTTCTACGTCGATGTTATCTTCTGGCTGATCTGCAGAATGAATAACATACCAAAACAAAGGAAAACCATTGGCATGAGTCTCGCTGGGTAATAAATCATAATTGACAGACCATAATTAACGCATCATCCTAGCTGGGTAATGCAGAAACAAAGATTTTGGTAACTATTTCTAATGGATGCTTGGTTTCCCTCTTTTGTTTCCAGAAACAGGGGGAGAATAAATGGCAAGCGTATGGTGCTTAGTAAGGCAAGTGATCAATCAGAAAGAAGAATCGGGGAGGTCGAGCAAGAATTAAGGAACCTTTTCCTCCTCAGCATGCTGTGATACATCCGCGGCAATGGCGATGGAACAAGGCTTGGAAGGTAGTAATGAGGAAGCGCGTCCTCGGCCATGGTTATTTGAATGGTTCCAATCAACCAACTGGAGTGGAATCGAAGAGGTGCGTCAAGACTGGGGAGGCGCCAAGGAGAGGGGCGCACGACGCCTCGGTGCTCCATGCATGATTCAGGAGTACATCCTGGCTACATGCAATGCAATCATCATTCTCCTTCAGACTGGCCATAGTGGGGTATCATATGTGGTATCATGCATTTCATGCATGCAAAAAGCTGATGTGTCACTGCAATTAATGATGAGAGAGATGATAATGATATCATAGGTAGATACCATAACATAACGCATTTCGAGTTAAAATGAGTATATAACCTAATAAATGTAATATAGTATGATACCACACATATATGTTACAACCCACTATGGAGATAGTAACATAGACGAGTATCATATGCATGATACTACTATATGTTACTTCCCACTATGAGTAGCCTCATACGGATGCCATCCTGATGGACCGGATAGCCTGCTTGATTAATTATATCTTCATGTTTAAGGGTGATTATAACTTAGTTTTGTTCACACCAGACACCTGCTGCTACTATCCTTACTGCGACGTACTCGCTCCGTTTCCAAATTAATTGACTTGATTTTGTGTAAATATGGATGTATCTATACTTGTTAGGTGTCTAGATACATCTGTATGTAACCAAGTGTATGTCAATTAAATCCGAACGGAGGGAGTAAGTTTTTTACTTTCCATCAGCCAATGCCCTCTCTTTCTCCCCTAGACACTGACCGTCGAATTTGTTTTGGTCTGACGACGTGCAGTGAAAACCTGGAACCGAAGATCCAAAGTCAAACCCCGCAGCACACTGACACGGTGTCCGGTGGGTAGCTTCGTGCAACAAACGTCCTGGTCAAAGAAGTATCAAATGCATCGTGCCTGCTACTCCGACTCCTCACTGACATCATTCATACACCTTGCAATGCAATCCACCCCCAAGTTCCATGCATAAAAAAATACTATGCAAAAAGAGAGATACACGTATAAATAGATCTATTTTGATATGCTCCACATGCAAATTATTCCTCTCATGTTTCGGGCGTCGACATCTTTTTCTTATGCCATTCCATTTCCGAGGCTTGATTGCTCCTAAAAAAACAGCAGAGCAACCACGGAGTTTCGTTAATTGGAGTATATTCTTATGTCTCCAAGCATTTGCCATCTGTTCTGTTTTGCATCTCCAAATCTCCCCTGCAGGCTGAGACAAACAGGTCAACTCATCGGTTTTTTCAAGTAGCAACAACATGCATGCCATTACTTCACATGCATGCTACGAGTTGCTTACACGACTAAATTTTTTGCAAATCACGCTTTATGACATGATTAAATGTGTGCAAAATTCCAAAATTGTGATATAATGGGCACTCCATTGGGACATTGTGCACGCCATCATGCTCCACGGAATACGGTGTTTACTACTTAGTCTGGGCAGGTTATCTCGCTGGGTTTCAGTTTTCTCGGGTCAAATTGTGACACACTTGCTCGCGTCAGCACTAGATTGAAGCCAGTGGTTCATGGCAACCACAAAAATGTGAGATGCCCAAATCTGTTTTTTTTTTTTGTTCGATTGAATCGCTGCATTTTGTAAATAACCGACGCCTTCAGATAGGCATGCAGGCGGACAAGTCCACGGCGCGTCCGTCATCTTCCGCCTTGGCCGCAAACAATTAATCGTGCGATTACGGAGTCCGCGGCCGCTAATTCTCTTGTTCGCTAGGTCCAGTGGACCAGACGGACGGTCCGCGTCCGGTAACACTACTAGTCTGCTGTGCTAGGGTGCGCTGATTCTGTGCGATGGGCCGATGGCCAAGTTTTGATTTGGTGTTGCGCTGATCGTGCGAGTCTTGCGCGTTTGATGCTAGCGGACAAAGCGGATCTAACAGGCTGGACGGGCACGTCCGTGAGGTCCATTTAGTTTGGGCGGCCTATCCATGAGGCCGTTTTGCCTTTTTAAGCGGCGCGGACGAAGCGGCCGAGCGGAATCCGCCTCCGCCTGCATCCTGACCTTCAGATGCCACTAGGTTCAGAGCATACACAAGGGGTATACCGAGCCAAGATTTACATAACTTATTATCGCAACCATCTTTCGCAAATTTATGCACAAGTTGTGGGGTTCTCCGGACATGACACACGGCATGATCATCAAACTCCCTCAGAATCTTCTTGGGGTGTTTGGTTGGTCGCAAACCTTCCATGCCAGCCCCGTGGGTGTAAATTTGGTATGTTTGCTTGACTGGGCCGAATCTTGTACCTGCATAACAAAGAACTTAAAGCAGCCCAAAAGTTGGCCCTTAAGGAATGGCCAAATTGGCCGTTTCCGTGGAGCCATCTTAAAGTGCTACGCGAGTGGACGCGCGAGGAAGGGCGGGAGAAGACGTGTCGCTTGACAAACATGCGCCATAAAATCTCCTCACCGCCCACTCTCCCCAGTCCACTCCACTCGCTTGTCTCCTCTCTCCTTTCTACACTGGTGGTTCCTCTTCCGCCGGCACATCGGGAGCACAATGGCGACCATCTTCATCCGAAGATGAAGACTGGCCATCTCCTATGTCTGTCGGCTGGCACGAACTTCATCGGCACCGACGAACTCGCGCCACCACTTCGGAACTCGAGGCATTCATCCATGGCGGTATCATCTCTCCTCCCCCTCCTATGACTCGTAGATCTGTAGATCGAAATCGATTTGTGTGCTTAGTATGACATGCACGGTGGATCTACATGTTTTTAGGGTTGAATGTGTGATACGGTGCATAGGATATTAACTATGTCAACTATTGATCCTATTGAGCCGAAGCATGATGAGAAGAAGCTGGACATAGGCCTGCATGGAATTAGACGCGTACAAGCACCAAGATGCATGGATGAGCCGGAAAGCTTCTTTGATTTGCCACGTACAGAACCATATCAGGTCAAGTACGAGTCTGATTTAATTGCTACTGCTAGGTGCGTGAGTCTTGGAGATTGGATCACAACCAATTCAGGTTTCTTGTTTTTATTTGTGCCGGTCAAAGAGAAATACAAGGAAATAATTAGTTGCTATTTATTTGGACCGCCACGGCCACCAGAAAAGAAGATACGTACAATGAGTATGAGAGAATTGTTAAGTTTGAAGGATAGCGGATGGGGTCCACCAGGCATGCACGACCAGATTGATACTGCAAATCAATTAGATAGAGTCCACAATTATTTGCTTGCCTTTCTTTGTAACCGACTCGTACTAGTATTAGGGATATTTTACATGCGGCTGCTTAACAGCCAAGTTAAGGTCGGCTAATATATAAAGCCATTGTTCCATCATGTAAAAGGCAGATTGGAGTTATAAGAAATAGACACGATGTGTGTTTGGGGTTAAAATCCTCGTACCGAGTTTGGGAGAATCTGTCCAAAAATCCCTAAGTTTCTTGAGGAATCTTTGCAAAAACCTCTACTGGCGTGTGAGGTCCTGCGACGCGTAGGAGATTACAAGCTGAGCCTATACGGTTCGTCCACGTTATTCCTTCGTCTAGAAGGGTTGGCGTGTTGTTGCTGCGGAGTTTGTGATTGTCTTCGTAAACCCGCGATTGCTACTTGCTGCGATGGAGGTTTGTGCCGTGAAAGATCGGGCCAACAACGGATCGAATCTCGCCTCGAGGTTCGCTCCACATCATGTGGTATCAGAGCACCAAGTTGCTCACGGCACGGCGGAGGGGATGGCTGGCGCGTCATCACCGAGGAGGAGCTACTGGAGGTTGTCTAGCGATTTCATGCTGGAGGAGGAAGGCTACGGCGCCGAGCTTTTTCACACCTACTGTAAAGTTGGAGAGAGATCTTGCGCCACGACGATCGACCACGACAGTGCGATCAGCGCGGTCGGCGTCGACATGGTGGAGAAACTAGAGCTGTCGACGACGCCACATCCACGACCCTACTCATTGAGGCGGTGCCACGACAAGCTCGACATCACGCATCAAACTACGGTACAGTTTTCGGTTGGCAATTTTTCTGGTGAAATTCGTTGTGATGTGATACCGGTGGCGATGGGTTCCTGCCATTTGCTACTGGGAGAACCATGGTGTGAGGAGAACGGTGCAACATACAGCTGTCTCGGCAACACATACAGTATCAGAAGGGATAAGCTGTACGTTCTCATGCCAATGGAGAAGAAGCCATTTAAAATCTGGAGGAAAGATAGGCTGCAAAAGCTGAAAGATCAAATAGAAGAAGAGAAGAAAGAGGCCGATGTTGCTGCAGTTTTTTCTACACTAGTTCCATCATTAGATGTAAACATTGCTGAAGATACTGACTTGAAACCGAGGACGGTTTCCTATGAAGACCGGGAGGATGATACGGTGCATAGGATATTAACTATGTCAACTATTGATCCTATTGAGCCGAAGCATGATGAGAAGAAGCTGGACATAGGCCTGCATGGAATTAGACGCGTACAAGCACCAAGATGCATGGATGAGCCGGAAAGCTTCTTTGATTTGCCACGTACAGAACCATATCAGGTCAAGTACGAGTCTGATTTAATTGCTACTGCTAGGTGCGTGAGTCTTGGAGATTGGATCACAACCAATTCAGGTTTCTTGTTTTTATTTGTGCCGGTCAAAGAGAAATACAAGGAAATAATTAGTTGCTATTTATTTGGACCGCCACGGCCACCAGAAAAGAAGATACGTACAATGAGTATGAGAGAATTGTTAAGTTTGAAGGATAGCGGATGGGGTCCACCAGGCATGCACGACCAGATTGATACTGCAAATCAATTAGATAGAGTCCACAATTATTTGCTTGCCTTTCTTTGTAACCGACTCGTACTAGTATTAGGGATATTTTACATGCGGCTGCTTAACAGCCAAGTTAAGGTCGGCTAATATATAAAGCCATTGTTCCATCATGTAAAAGGCAGATTGGAGTTATAAGAAATAGACACGATGTGTGTTTGGGGTTAAAATCCTCGTACCGAGTTTGGGAGAATCTGTCCAAAAATCCCTAAGTTTCTTGAGGAATCTTTGCAAAAACCTCTACTGGCGTGTGAGGTCCTGCGACGCGTAGGAGATTACAAGCTGAGCCTATACGGTTCGTCCACGTTATTCCTTCGTCTAGAAGGGTTGGCGTGTTGTTGCTGCGGAGTTTGTGATTGTCTTCGTAAACCCGCGATTGCTACTTGCTGCGATGGAGGTTTGTGCCGTGAAAGATCGGGCCAACAACGGATCGAATCTCGCCTCGAGGTTCGCTCCACATCAATGTGTGTCAACGGTTCGATCTTTCGGTTGTAGTCGTCGATTTGATCTAGGTTTAGGCATGCAACAAGATTGACACGTGGATTCCGATTTGGGTGTTTCATTGAGACCCAGGCTTAGATTTGGGAATTTCGTTAGGTTTATGACTTAGATTTGGGTTTTTTGCTTGTTCATGTGGTTAGTGATGAACACTTTGGCACCAGTGTCATGAGGCTGATGCCATTGTACCTAAGTATTATGTACATATTTGTCATGCATTCTCTTTGATACTGTGGCACCACAGCTCTACGAACTTGTTCTGCCTTAGATTTACTGAGGCGAATAATTAAAATGAGTCTTATTTTCTATGTGATCACTATGTTGTGCTCTATTAACATGTGTCAACATTAAATCAAGGGATGCCCTTTAGTACCTGGTGATGTGCACACATGAAATAACTTGTCCATGATCCTTGGTACTAAGGGACGATATTTTGAGTGTTGTGTGATTCTATGGCCAATGAGTAAAATGTGGCACATTATTTGTGAAGGATGATCCTATTGTAACTTGTGCATTGTACAAACACATTGCTTTTGCAGGTTTCTTGGTACTGTAGTATCAACTCTTAGAACACAATTTTTGTATGTCTTGTTACTATTAGGTCGAAAATTATGATTTTCACTCTACTTATGAGGCTATCTTGTATGCATTTACTATTATGTGCCGTTGATTAAACTGTGCAATACTGAATGCAAAGAGTTATCCTCCTGTACCTAGTGTTGAGTCCTGTCGGGTGCAATGATTGTACATAAATTAATCCTAACGCGGCCACGCCAAGAAACATCTCAGGGAGTAGCCATGGAGTTTACCACTAGACGCGCAGGTGCGGAATTTGGTGTAGTGCGTAAGGGCAGTGCAGTCCTGGTACCTCGTCTCGGACAGCTCCACCGCTCGTTGTCATTGTCGGCTCCTACTGCTTCATCTCAGCCCCGCCGTCGTCTCGCCGACGGTGAGAACTAGCGCCGAACTCACAGCGCCTTTGCGGGTGGTACACATGTGCATCGTGGAGCGCTAGAAGAGAAGCTCTTCCATTCCAAGCAGGGCAGCACCAGCCTTGCCCTTTCACCCTCTCCTTATATGGGCAGACTGATGTACCCATGAATGGGCCTCCACCTTGCACGCGGCCCAACCAAGCAACTCTAACTGCCACGTGTCCAATGCCAACTCGGGTCTGACCCGGTCACAGTTTATCAGTCGGAACACTTCCGCCTGGCTCCATTCCTCCTAAGTGTGTGACCCGGCAGGTTTACTTCCAGTCGGACACAACAAGAGATACTCCTCTGGCCCCGGCACATGACTTCGAGTCGAAACTTCTTTGGCCGACTCACTTTCATGCACAACCTTTCTCAAGCCGATAGTTCGGTATCAACTTCTAGCAAAACGTGCTGACTCCTGATAGAAGTAAGCCATCTAAACAAAATTTGTTTCCCCACTTGAGTAAGTTTGGTCTTGTTACTTCTGGTTTGTGGGGAATCCTACACAGTTGGTGTTGCCTTGTGAGATTTCGGTGTGTCGAATTCATCAAGTAGTTTGTAATGGTGCGAGGATCACAATATCCCGCTAACTAGTGCAAGGGCTCTCACTTCGTGAAGAGAGCATCCCCCCCCAGGACTTGAACTTCTGGATACGTCATCATGTCTTCATCTCCTTTCGCTTGCGATTATATTGATCCTCAGTTTACTTCTTACTTACTTACTTGTATCTTGTATCGCATCGTATAGGATTGTTAATCTAGTTACATTTTAAGTCGCCTTATTTATCCGCGGTTATCCCTAAAATCAATGAAATTAGTTAAAATTCAAGTTACTATTCACCGCCCATTAGGGGCCATTTTTTAATCCTTGTGAGTTGTGTGAAAGAGCCCCAGATTTTCTCTGTTTGCCTCTTTGTCCCGAAAAACAAGCTGGAGCATGTACATGTGCAATGCACCTATTTTTATTGTCACGTATCCAATTGTATAATACTTATGACTTGAATCACTTCCTGGTGTTGACAAGAGTAACGTAGCACCATTTCAATAGTATTAACAAACAATACCAGAATCCAGAACCATAATATTATTATATGTAAATGCATCATACAAAGAGGCAAGGTCGCCATGGCGTCATGACTAAAGAAATGAAAATATATATTGTATACTTCTTCCTAATCTTACAAGAGGAGCTGTAAAGGATAATTGATGTCACTAAGAGATTAATTTGCATTAACTTAAAATATAGTTTTTATGTTCAACTCTAGTTACTTGAGCCTTAGATCGATTTGATGGCTTTTGTTTCAAACCCTAACTCGTAATTTGTATATGGGGATAGATAAAAAGTAAACAGACTCAGCCCTGCTAGTGATTTGCGCTGGTCGCCTGGTCCCTTTGCACCAGCAGCTATCGAGCAAATTCCTACGGTCCAGAACAAAAGGAATTGCTGAAACAGAAATAGGGAAAATTTAGAGTTCAAAATTAGAAAAGTAACCGGGAAAATTCATACTTCACTACTCAATAACCAATTTAAATGTCGTAAGAACTGGAATGTCATTTTCACTCACTGAAGAAGAATCCCTCCTTTTTTTATTAGGTTGTCTGATCTTCTTTTTCATGTGGGTGACACCAGTACACAAGATGAATTAATTCTTGAGACAGTTTGGAGCATCTATCTATGTGCAAAAAGCACGAATAGAAACTTAATATTCAGAATAAACTTCAACTGCATATTCAGATGCAGTTGGACTTGCTTAGCTTATGTACAAAAAGAACGAATAGAAACTGATTATTCGCTTCTACTGCACTGAAGGAGCATTGAATTATTCAGTAACTTGAGATCATCGAAGCACTCGTCATCATCTTCATCCTCCCAGTCCTCCACCTCGTATAGTACCCTTATCCAGCTCCTCTTCAGTGTTGTTCTCCTATTCCAGCTCTCCCACGGTGTCAAGAGTCAAGACCGACCTCCTGATCGTCCTCCTCGTTTGGTCCATGCAGGTGAAGGTCAGCTCCGAGAAGGACGTGGGCGATGGACCAGTCAGACGATTCCCTCCTATCAGATACCGATATTCCAGCGCTGGACCGATTGCTCATAATCCAACGACGAATTCTATCTAGCTAACCCCTTACCACCCGCGAATCTAGCAAGTGCCGCCGCCATCGTAAGGGGATCGAGATTCCATCAAGTGAAAAGGATGGATCTGACCGATTCACCCTGCATGCATGCAGTTACGGCGATCACAAGAACAAGTCCAACTGCGATCCCATTTTCTCTCTGCACGGTAAGCTGGCCAAGCACAAGGCCTATAAATACATCACACGCTGTATCACATCCTCTAACAGTGTTAAGAAAACAGCCGAATCAAAGAGAAGCATTTGAAGCCCTCTTCTCAGCTGTTTGCAGCCATGGATGCGAGGAATGCTTCTCTATGCCTTTTACTGCTGCTTCTAGTGTCTGCGAATCCTACACGTGCAGGTTCCGTGTTCCTCCTACCCCCTGCTGTCTCCCTCTCTTTCTCTGTCTCATATTGTGTTCGGACATATCTCACGGCAGTTGATGCCTGAAGATGATTTGCAATGACTAACTGCTGTCTACGTTTTCTTTTTCTTTTTTCAGAGGAGCTTTGCATTGAAGTGGAACACAAACATTTTCCAGTTTGTTTTAAGCTCATGTGCAAGGCGGAGTGCAAGCTTGACATGAAACTCCGCGTGAAGGGCGGTGTGCAAAGCTCCCTCAAGGATTACAAGTGTTTAGGATCGTGGCCAAACAAGTCATGCCATTGCAATATCTGCTTCAAGTGATCTCCCAAGATACAATTTCTGGTTTTTTTAGTTAGTGTCACCCCAAAAGTGATCTAATAATTTAGGATGTACGAGTTGGCTAGTCCCTGTTAGGTTTTGGTGATTAAGGTACTAGTTGTCTAGTTAGATAATCAGCTGTTGTTCTAGTCTCTGTTTGCTTCCGTACTTCTTGCTTAAAAGTTTTATAATATTATTTATCCTATAGTGTAACGAATGGTGATGTGGATTACTACAAAGAGATCATTGTGCGGTCTCTATCTGCCGAGTAACGTTGGAAAACATCATGCTTACAACAATTGACGCACTTAATATAGTCTAAAAGATCATTGCTAAAAATCAGTAAGCCTAAGGATAAAAGTAGGCATTAATAACAGACAAGCAAACGTTCATCTCGCAGCAAGTAAGGATTAACCCTTAAAGTATTTAAAAGAATGGCAGTATCATCATCTAATAAAAAAGTGGGGGTGTCATTAATCTGACTTCTTGGTAGATAAGTCAGATGAATTTTTTGTATGTCAAGATTTCATCCATAATCCAACGAACAAACATCAGATCTTACAGCAGTTGAAATTTCAGGATCTAATTAAATGCACCATTTTCCTTATACTGTAAGAACAAAATAACTGCAGATGAGTATCCATATCACATATGTTAGCAGAGTTCAGCATATTGAGAGCACTACTTTATTCAGTGTGTCCTGGCTGTCAAATGGGGCAATTTTTTTCACCCTTACTAGGGCCTCCTTCGAAAATAAAACTGATTTCTACACTGCTTGATACGCTGTCAGAATAGACATCAACAGCATTGAGAGAGCACTGAATTATTTAGTAACTCGAGATACGTTGCATTAAAACTGAATTGGCAACAGCCAATGATGGTACGATGTCCTCAGAAGAACTGGAACATAAAACGCAAAGCACAAGAGATAGCCTGTCCAAACAAAAGAATGTGTTGCTTGGTTGGTGTCAGGGAGCGACAACCACTACTGTATTCATGCTTGCCCTGCTTTACTCCTCGTCATCATCGTCGTCGTGGAACCGGAGATGCTTCCCCTCCCGCACCGGCAGGCCCCTCAGCAGCGCGCCATGCTCCGCCGCTGCATTCTCCACCTCCTTCCTCTCCACGATCTCGTCGTCGCTGTTGTAGACGAACCGTGTGTGCTTCCCCTCAAACGCCAGCAGCCCGACCTTCTTCTTCTCCTCCTGCTCATCAGACACCGCCATCTTGCTCATCCCCTCGCACAGATCATCAAAGCACTCGTCATCATCTTCATATTCTTCCCAGTCCTCCTGCTCCTCGGTATAGTACCCTTCTTCCAGTTCCTCCTCGGTATTGTTACTATTGTACTCTTCTTCCAGCTCTCCCACGGTATCAAGGCCGAGCTCCTCTTCGTCCTTCTCGGAGCTGACGTTCACCTGCATGGACCACACCGATGAGCTGTCGTCGTCCGCTGATCTGTCACCGCTGCTGCTTCCATGGAACATCAGGGATGATGAGGCGACCGATCCATCAGTGGACAGGTCTGATTTCTCAGGGGAGTCGTCGAACACCAGTGCACGGTTCGGCGGGGGAGCAGCAATGTCCTGCACGATAAGAGGAGTAGCTCAAGACCAATAACAAGCTGACGGCAAAAATTACAGGCATTATTATTCTTCAGACATCACATCCACAACGGCCCAGAAATGACAAATGTAATAAAACAACCAGTGCAGGGTATGCAACTGAGAATCAAACGGTGGGACTAACTAGAACAGAAATCTTGGACGAACACAAGTGCACGCATGGTTAATCTGACATAGCTACCATATCATTCACAGTTTCACACCCAACTCAATCAACAAGAACTTGAACTCAGCATCATATAATACAACATCTTGAAATCTGCCCGAACAGGCAATGCAGCACACTGTTAATCTGAAAGAATTGCTAACACGATGGACTGGCTAGAACAGGATTCAGGCAATGCGCCACATGGCTAATCTGAAAGAATTGCTATATCACCCAATTCAACAAGCAATCTGAAAGAATTGCTATGTCAGGCAATGCTCCACATGGCTAATCTGAAAGAATTTCTAAACATCACCCAGCTCAACAAGTAATCTGAAAGAATTGCTACATCATCCAACTATAACAAGTAATCTGAAAGAATTGCTAACACGAGGGACAAACTAGAACATGAATCAGACTATGCACCAACAGGTTAATCTGAAATCTGTACCTGCAGCTTAGGGATGAGTTCCTCCTCCTCGAGGACGCAGAGCATGGCGGCGAGGCCTTCAGGAAGCAGGGAGGCGGCAGAGGCAGGCCAGAGCTGCGGCGTGTTGGCCGGCGTGGGCGCGAGGAGCAGCGCGGGCGACCTGGCGACGCCGAGCAGCGCGTGGATACGGAGCGGCCTGACGACGGCGTCGCCCTCCTCGTCGACCTTCTGCAGGAGGGTCTTGACCTGGCCGCGCAGCAGAGCCTCGCCCGACCCGGGGGTGCAGCGGGGCCGGGCGCGGTTCTTGGCGCCCGCGGTGGAGGCCTGCGGCGTCCCGTCGGCGGCGTGGACGAGGCCGCCCGCGGCGAGGCCGACGATGGGCGAGTCGTTGGTGATGTCGTGCAGCGCGGCGCGCGGAGGCGCGTCGCCGGCGGCGGCCTTCTTGGATCTGCAGGAGACGTCGTCGGTGGCGGCCGCGCTCTTCTCTGCAGAGAGAGAATTGAGTTGGAACGGTGGTCAGAATTCAGAATAGGGGGTTCGGGATCAAAAAACAATCTTGGAGCAAGAGAATTGCACGGGATCAAGAGAGGAGGGGAACTCACGGGCGGAGGCGGCGAGCGAGCGGGTGATCCTCCTGGTTGACAGCGGCGTCTCCATCGCTGCTGCTGCTGCTTCTTGCGCGCGCGGAGACGACGAGAGAGACGTCGCAGAAGGAAGCCGACGAGCGCGAGGGGAGGAGAGGAGCGGGGAGAAGGGACGGCGGCGGCAGCAATTGGAGGTGGGAGAGGAGAGAGAGGTGAGGCGGCTTAAAAGGGTTTGGAAAGGACAACGGTAATATGACCGTTGTCATACGCGGACGGAGGGACGGAGACTAGTAGCCGTTGGTTTTGCCGTGGAGAAAATCGCACGCGCCGTAACGTGGGCCTGGACCATTACCTGAGCCCCGGCCCGCTAGTGGGCAAAGAGTACGTCTACGGCTGGGTTTGTTTGGGAGTTCCTTTGCTTTGTATGGGGGCCACCTTCAAAATACAAGCCATGTAACCTGTCAGATGCAGTCCGTGAGAACATCTCTAACAGCATTCCTATAATAATAATAAACAACATTTTATGAAATTTCAGCAAAAAGTAAACGAGGTTTCAAATACAATTCACGTTTTGACATTTTTTTATGGCACCCGCACATGTCGCCTTCCTCGGCTATCCTAGTGAACACAAAGATGTTGTTTCCCCGATCTTTCCACACATCGAAACATTCTTTCTTGGGTGTTCAATGAAACGGTATTCCTATTCTCCTCTCTTCATAAACCCCGGACGTACGATTTTTGTCACGCACCAGGTCCTGGTCCGATTCTTCAGCCTTCACTATGATCGAGCCTACCCCCCCCCCCACCCCCATACAGCATGTTCAGGATCTTGCCATGTGTGTAGGTACCCTTCATGCAGTCTCGCTCCCGATGCATGCTCCTTGCATGTCTCCATCAGCTCTTCTACCAGTGCCGCTCCGAGCACACCTGCACCCCTTCCACCGCTCACCATCCTGGTCCAATCCCCCCCCCCCCCCCCCCCCCACAACCCTCACACATCGCAAAAAATTGGGTTTCACCTTCCCAACAGGCGACTAAATTTGCTGGCTGAAGTCCATGCCATCTTGTCGCTTCCCTGTTTGTATTGCTCTTCTCTCTCAGATCCCAATTGGGCCAGTGCCATGTGAGAAGAATACCAAGCCCTCGTTTAGAACCACACCTGATCTCTCGTCCCTCACCCTTCCAACACAAATGTGGTAAGTGACAAATGGGTTTTTCTTCATAAGCACAACTCCGACGGCTCTCCCGCTAAGTACAAGGCTCAATGGGCTTCGAGGCCTCTCTTAGGAGGAAGGGATCTATGAAAGGACAAGGATGTCGCCTAGAGGGGGGTGAATAGGCGATTAAAACTTTTCCGGTTTAGGCTTGATAAATGCGGAATAAAACTATGTGTTTAAAATAACAAGCCAACAACCTAAAGAAACTAGGCTCACCTATGTGCACCAACAACTTATGCTAAGCAAGACAAGCAACAAGGTGATAGCAATATAGAATACTTCAAGCACGAAGGCTATCACAATGTAAGGTGCATAAGTAAAAAGCTCGGGTATAGAAATAACCGAGGCACGCGGAGACGAGGATGTATTCCCGAGTTCCTCCTTGTTAAGGGAGTACGTCTCGTTAGAGAGGTGTGAACCAACACAATGGTTCAACAACCACAAAGGTTTCACCTTCTTCTCCGATGAACCGCACCACAAAGGTTTGGTTCACCATCCACTATCGGAATCCTTCGAGGCGGAAATCCGGAGCCTTTCAACAACGATCCGGGGCACAACCCACAACGGGATTGGGGGGGCTCCCGAACAGCTACAAGTGACCACACAAGGGTCTCAACCACCACACGGGCGTCTAGGGTCCAAAGACCCAAGAGTAACAAGTTCACAAGCTTTCAACTTCCACGAATCCTCGTGGAGAGCACAAACCGATGCAACGAAGCAATGGCAAGAGCACAAGGCTCAAATCCTTCACTCTCAAATCCCACCACAAGCAACTAATGCTTATGGGGGGAGAAGAGAGGAAGAACAAAGTAGGATAAACACCAAGAACTCCAAGATCAAGATTTACTAGGTTCCCCTCACTTAGAGGAGAGATGGATTGGTGAAAATGTAGATCTAGATCTCCTCTCTCAAATCCCTCAAAGATATGCAAGAATCATGGGAGGAATTGGGAGAGGGGCAAGCTTTCCAAGGTCAACAATGGAGGAGAGAGAGGGGGAAAACGTGCTTGGAAGAGCTAAGTGGCTGAAGGTAGGTGGAGGGGTATTTATACCCCTCCCAGAAAAAGAGCCGTTGCGGCCACTTAGTCCGGAGTTTCCGGTCTGGGAGGCCGGAGACTCCGGCCCGGGCGGAGACTCCGGACCAAAAGGGCGGAGACTCCGGACGCAGAAAGTCAGGAAAAAGCCGATGCAGAAAAACTCATACCGGAGACTCCGGACCACGAAGGCCGGAGACTCCGGCCGGGCGGAGACTCCGAGGATATTCCGGACCAACTCCGGACGCTATACCGCAAGCGCCGTCCGCGGGGCACTTCGCTCCAAAACCAGGGAGGCCGGAGACTCCGGCCCTGAGCACCTCTGAGGCCGGAGATTCCGGACAAGAAAAGCAACACAGAACAGCAAATCCTGAAATGCAATAACTTTTGCAAGGAAGCTCCAAACGAGATGAAACCAACGAGGTTGAAATATTAAGGGTCACAAATATGGAGGAGATATCACACATGGGAGGTGTGGACCTTATCTCGAGGAGGACCGGTAATATTTCCAACACCGAGAACGCAACAAGTTTTCCATCCGGACTCCGTTTTCAATGATCTTGGGCTTGCTCCGAAGATAATCACAAGCACTACAAGATCATGCATATACACATCATAGTCCATCATGTGAGGAGGATAACACAAGAGGAGAGTTTGACCTCTCTACAAGAGACGAACCGGTAAAACCTCCAACATCAAAAACACCACAAGATATCCAAATAAAATCCGTTTTTGATGAACTAGAGCTTGGTATGGAGATGAACACAAGCTCTAAATTCTCACATGAATAAAAGCCAAATAAGAACCAAGAAAGGTGATATGCCAAATATGCAAAGGTTTGAGCTCTCCACAAAGATGCGATCAAGTTACTCACTTGAGAGCCCCTCTTGATAGTACGCCGTCTATCCTATAACCCGGTCTCCCACTAACACCACGAGACCGGTAAAATAGAAACCCTATCAAGATCATACCTTTGCCTTGAGCATTCCACTTGAGCTAGATGATGACGATCTTGACTCCCTCAAGTTGGGACACCTTTCTTGATTGTGCTTGCTAGCACATGCTTGATGAAGACTTCTCCAAATGCTTCCCCATAAACCATTATGGGAGAGGCTCGCTTAGCTCCGTCTTCATGTATCCACTTGCGCTTCAAATTCTTCTTTTGATATAGATGATGGCTTGGAGATAAACATGAAGTTCACTCAATCTTCTTTTCCAAGTCATGCTTGCAATAAGCTCAACTCTTTACATGACCATTCTTCATATAAACCCTTGGATGGAACCTTGGTCATCATGTACTCTTCTAGAGTCCAACACATGAACTCCAATCTTTACCTATGGACAAGATCTACAAGTATATCTCAATGCAAACATTAGTCCATAAGGATTGTCATTAATTACCAAAACCACGCATGGGGCAACACATGCACTTTCAATCTATTACGACGAGACCTTACTCCGGTCGTTAAGCTGGGTACAATCCGCTTTGGCCTCTCGCTCGTGTCCATCAACTCGATGTTAAGAACACATGCCTTAATGGATCGCTCAACGAAACCGTCTACCGTCAGCAGTTTCTCGATTTTGAAGATTAGTCGAACCCTTCTTCGCAACTCTCTGTATGGCCTGAAATAGCCCCCCCCCCCCCCCCCCCTCCGGGTTTGGTTCCATCGATTCCATTTGTTCACACCTACCTTGACCGCCTGCCTCCTCCTATACGTAGAGGATATCGTTCCCACGTCTTCATCCACTAATTTTCTTCAATACATCATCTCTACTATGAGTCGCGAGTTTTCCAAGAGTAATTTGGGTCCTCTTTCACATTTTCTGGGCATCGCCGTCCGTGCGGCCCTTCTGGCATTTTTCTCTCTCAGCTGGAATGGCTGATTGCCAATCCGTTCGCATGCTGATCGACTCTAGCTCCAAACTCCCTGCCACCGATAGTGACCCATTGGACAACCACACATTCTATCGGAATCTGACCGGCACCCTCCAGTCTTACGATCACCCGTCCTGGTCTCTCCTATGTCGTTCAACAAGCTTGCCTCTTCATGCACGCCCCCCACACCGCCCATCTCAAACTCGTCAAGCGATCATCCATTCTCTTCAAGGAAGTATACTCCCTGATTTGCAGTTTTACCCACACCTTCCACCTTGCTGATCGCATACTCCGATATATGCCAACTGGGGTAGGTGTTCTCACACCTGGCGCTCTACCTTTGGGTTTTGCCTCCATCTTGAGTAGTATTTCATATCATGGTCGTCGAAGCGACAACTAACCGTTTACAGGTCAATAGGTCGTCGCCGAGAGTACTTGGATGTGCCAGCTTACGCCGGAACTCCATCAGGTGACCACCAAATCGACTGTCATTTATTATTATAACATTTCTGATGTGCTGCTAATCCTATGCAACACCGGAGGACCAAACATATCGATATTGACACCCATTTCGTCCAGGGACAAAGGTGTCCACGGGAGATATTCGAGTTCTACATGTACCCACTTCGTCTCAGTACGCAGATATCTTCACCAAGGG
This sequence comes from Poa pratensis, assembly GCA_947311845.1. Taxonomy (NCBI): domain Eukaryota; kingdom Viridiplantae; phylum Streptophyta; class Magnoliopsida; order Poales; family Poaceae; genus Poa; species Poa pratensis. The sequence goes on along the minus strand of CAMZMU010000036.1, from coordinate 57,254,419 downwards.
GCTACCTACATTACTCTTGCTAAATTCCAATCTAGTCACAACATCCGATTATCTCCCGATGCAGTTGCGGGAGCTGTTAGCCTATGTCTTAACTGATTTGGTCACACTAGTTTATCTAGTCTTAGGTGTTATCTGGTCTCTTATCAATGCAACATGCATGCACTAGCAAAACTAACGGCCCTCACTCTCCACTGACGTAGGATCGAATGATCAATAGTTGAGTCCATAGCATTGTATTTTTTTCCTCTTTCCCGTGTGTAATCGCTATTTAACACCCCATTAGGATGAATACAAGTGTGCTCAATTCTAGGCTCTCGCTGCACTCTAACAAGACAGGTTTATATCCATGAAGAAGTATGCAAATAAGTTTAGATAATGGCTAAATGATCAACACAAATCTCTTTTTTTAACCCCTTATAACACATGTACATTTATAAAAATGGCCCCACTGTGGGGAATGTCCCCACTGTTTCACCTAAAAAACACAGATTTCTTATGTAATGGGATCTCCTCCCACATGTTACAACTTCAACATGTTGTTCAATACAGCAAGTGGAAAAAACAGAGCGAATCCATTTTTCTCACAACAGTAACTGATGTTATACAGATGCTGACTGCTGAAGTTTAGATGATTGTGCAAATACCTAATGTTGTGCACTGACATTACTCTTTATAAGGGAACCATCTTATACATAGAAACTGCAATTTTTTCTATAGTATTTAAAAGTTCAAATATACAAGTGTATTCCATAAATCTACATTGTAAATTTAAGAGAGGATAAATCCTGGAACGATAACAAAAAAAATCTCATGCTTTTCATCCATTTTAGATACCACCTTGTATACTGTTAGTTTTTGCATTAGTACCAGATAACTATTGGCTTGGATGGCCTTCCATTAATATTAGGATAAATACTTGATTGTGGGAGAAATAAGCACGTCACAGTTTGCCTTTAAAGGTTCTTAATTGAGATACTGATACATGTAAGAGTAAGACATCCATTCCAGAAGCTGATTGATGCCCTCCTTTTCGGAGGTTACTAGAGCATAGTAAGACATCCATTCCAGAAGCTGATTGATGCCCTCCTTTTCGGATGTTACTAGAGCATATCACCTCTTTTGACAATCCTGGAGTTCTCTCTTGTGAAAAGCAGCAGATCGAATGTTGCTCTGATTTCACTGGTGCAACTTCATGGTTTGCTGATAAGTCTGACTTAATTCTTCTGTTTGATCCTCAAAAGCTTGACATTGGTGATGAGTTCAAATGAGTCATTGCATCTTTGTGCAGGCACCATAAAAAAAAGTGTGGTACTGAACAAGGCACAAGGCAGACCAAGTTGACACTCAGCATGTATAGTTTTTGTTGCTATCTATTTGTATGGCCCTTTCTGTTGATTATAGTAAATGTAATAATGTGCAGATGATGGTATGATCACAGTCTCTCCTTATCAGTTATCAATGCCGCAGCTTATGATTATAGTCCAGACTGAAAAAAAAATCACAAGTATTACTTCCTGGAGTCAGGTGAATAATTACTCATCCTCTACCTAAATCAGTTTTATCTCATGTAAATCCTGCAGGAATTAAGTACCAACCTTCCGTAGTGAGTTTACTAAGATCAGCCGAAACGTTGTGCTCCCATCAACGATTAGTAACTTGTGTCTAAATTGCTTATGCAACCCTTGTATGTTTCATATATCTTAAAGCGGAGCGCAACATCGCTCTTGCTTTTCGATCTGGGGCACATCCTGATGTAATCATTTCTTCGTAGATAACTGGAACCTGTTACAGTATTAACAAACCATGAGGTCCACAACTTCAGATCATGGGTTTTTCGGTGCCAGGGCTTGCAGGTAATATGAAAGAAAACTAGTTGTTTACAAATTTATATGATGTAGCAAGATGCTTTTCTACTTCTCCAAGAAGAGAAGGTCAGAATAGCATATCAAACAAAATTTGTAATACGTAATAACAACTGTCAAGTATTCCGGTATGAGCAGATAACATTTCGATCTGAGTTATCTCTATCAGCATTGCAGTAACAAACATTATGCAAGAGTTTTGTTTACCTTGTCAAACTGCTCAACACGGATTAGAGCTTTCATCAGTGTCGTGTATGTTATAACGTCAGGCCTAAAATCCTGGAATATGAAGGGAAAAAGAAATAAGACTTCATGAGATCGGGATGAATTGTGCAGATGACAGATAACAGAGAAAGAATATGATGTAGGTCAATATAATAATAACAAAACAAAGGCAAGACATCTCTTACATTTTCCTTCATGAACTGAAGCACCGAGAATGCTTCAACAACCCTTCTATCCTCACCAAAGGCGTTAATCAATGAGTTGAGCACTACCGTGCTAGCCTCTAGGCCATCCGCTCTCATGGCCTTGACCACATTTAACGCATGGTCGGCTAAACCCTGGAGATGATCCATGCATGAATCATGAGAACGAAAAATTAATTCGAATCTGGTAAATCCACACAGATTGACGCTGCGACGCTCTAATAATACCATATACCACTTACAAGTCAGGAAAATGACAAAAGAAATCCAGAACATATAGATTAAAATTTATTACTATGTTATGCAGGTTCTTGTTAGTAGAGAAGTACTGGCTAGCATGCAGAAACTGACTATCAAAGCTAGTTATCTAGGATGCAGAAAAATACTGGGTAGTATGAACACAAAAATAGTTTCTAGTGTAATATCAGTGACTGTTTTACATCAACACTATGAGGAACATTCATGGGCAATCATAAGCCATAACAGAAAAAATAAATTAAAAAGGTTCCTTACCCTTTGGGCATATGCATTGACGAGGGCATGGTATATGGTGGGCGATGGCTTCAGGCCGTCGGCCTTCATCGCCTCAATGCAATCAATTGCCTCCTTGAACCTACCAGACCTCCCATACACATCCACAAGTGTAGTGTAGGTGATAATGTTGGGAACCAATCCCTGTTCCTTCATCTCTGACATCATCGATTCCACTAACACCCACCGCTCTTGTTCACCAAGCAAGTTGATCATGATGTTATACGTGGTCGTGCCTGGTGGGCAGTTGCTTTCACGCATCTCCTTAAACAGCTCCATGGCACGATCATGCCGCCCTCCCTTGCAATGCGCATCAATAAGTGTGTTCCATGTGACAACATCCGGTTCAATCCCTTTTCTCGCATCCGGTTAAACGCATCCATGGCGTGCCCAAGGCAATTGTACTTACCAAACGTATCTATCATGACATTGTAGAAATGCCGATCTGGCTGTACGCCGCTTGCTTGCATCTCACGGAGTACTGCAAATGATTTCTGCCAATCCCCTCTATCACGGAATCCCGCTAGGATTCGGCTGAACACATACGAGCTCGGTTTGACTCCATCAGCCTCCATCTCCTTGAGCAGTATCCTTGCGCTCTCCCACCGACCAGCCCTCGTGTAGGCATCCACAAGCAAGCTGTAAGTGGCTTCATCCGGTGCGACTTCACACTCGGACATTTCATCGAGCACGTGCTCAGCGTTGTTGAGCGACCCGATTTTGACGTAGCCTTTGAGCAGCGCGTTGTACGCGCGCGTCCTCGGCTTGATTTCACCGGCAAGGAAGAATTCCAAGAAGAGCGCTTCAGCCTCGGGCACGCGACCGGCGACACCGAGCGCGGAGATGAGCGCGGTGACGGCATTGGAGCGTGGCGTGAGGCCGATGGCCTGCGCGGAGGCGAGGAGTTCGAGTGCAGCGTCCGGGAGCGCGGCGCGCGCGAAGGCGGAGATGAGGTCGGAGAAGAGCGGGGCGTCCGGCTCAAGGTGCGAGTCCCTGAGGTCACCGAGGAGGCGCTCAAGGATGGCGGCGTCGGGCGGGTCCCGCGTGTTGAGCAGCGAGGCGAGGAGGTGCGAGTAGGAGGCGAGGTCCGGGAGGAAGTTGTGCTCGCGGATGAGCGCGAGGAGGCGCAGCGCGATGGCGGGCGGGAGGCCGCGGCGGAGGCGGCGAGGAGGGAGTTGAGCAGCAGCGGCGAGGGCGGGTCGGAGAGGGACGGCGGGAAGGAGAGCAGCAGCGAGTGCGGGAGCAGGCGCCCGGAGACGGAAGGGAGTGGATGAGCGAGGAGAGGAGCAGGTCGAGCGGGAAGCAGAGGCGGTGGCGCTGGAGGAAGGGGAGCAGCGCGAAGGCGAGCGGCAGGGACGCGTCGCTGGCGGCGAGGCCCCGCAGCAGGGCGTGCCACTCGTGCGACGGCACGGCTGAGTAGGACGCGGCGAGGCGGCGCTCCGGGGCGGGCACGGAGGGCGGAGGGGACGACGACGTGAGGGAGGCGACGGTGGAGGGGTCGGCGAGGTAGGCGAGCAGCGGATCGAAGTCGTAGCGACTCGCGGGGCCAGCGGAGACAGAGCAGCTGGGTACGGGAAAACGGAGGCGGTGGCGCTGGCGGTGGTGGGGGTGGAAGGTCGGGGGGAGGAGGGAGGCGGGCATGGTGGCGGAGGTGGAGATGGGCAGAGCGAGTGGTGGAGACGTTGGCGCGGGAGGGGCAGTGGGCTTTATCCTGTTTTGGGATTTTTTTCTCCTCGGTTTCGCTAGAGCACTGCCGCCTGAGAAATAAATTGCAGGCGCCTTCTGGGCCTCCATTTGTGTGCCAACTCTTACTGAGCTCCAGAGTCTTGGTCCACCCTGTGGTTCTCACCTCTTCGGCTCTTTCGCACTGCGCCATTCCAGTTTTGGCCCACGACCACGAGTGAGAGAGAGGGTATATGAATATTTTGCAACTAGTTGCACCGACCATTCTTTGTCGGATGTCATATTTACAAGTTTTAAAAAAATTAAAATAAATTATGGACATGGATTATGTTGTGTCATGTGCATCTATAAAATTTTGTTTCAAAAATATGATATGAGACATGTGCAAAAAAGAGAAATGGCTAAGTGAATAGTATCGTGTGTTATTCACATGTCATTTGTTTTATTTGTTCAGCCCACACATTCACATATTTTTGGATGAAAATTTGTAGATGCACGAGATACGATATAACCTATGCCCATTATTTATTTCACATATTTTGAAAACTAGGAAGTGGGACATCCGACAATCGGGTGCGGGTGTAACTAGTTGCAAACTTTAGTTTTCCGAGAGAGGGGCTCGATCCCAAAGAAAATACAAATCACACCACTTATTGGACATTTTTTTCGCAAAACCATAACATGTGTGTTTTTTTCGATAACACCATATTTTGTATTAATTGTTGCAGAAAACACTAAATCTCTTGATTAAGAACTTTAACAACAAATTAGAATGTTGGATCCACTCTAGGCTCAACGTAAACAAAGCACATGCCAACTTAGCTCGATAGAACGGAACATTAATGACCCAACAAACTAAAAATAAACTCCAACCGATCTCATAACTCCCATTTTGCGTTGAGTTGACAGCGGGGCTAACATCCTAATTCTCTGTTAAAACTGTTAATCAAGAGATTTGGTGTTTTGTCCGATGGTTATAGCAAAATATGGTGTTATGCGCCAAAATGCATGGTTGTGGGTTCGTGCAAAAAAATGCCCTAACATGTGGTGCGATGTACAAATTCCTCTCGATCCTAGGGCGCACCTAAAGTAGCGTGCTCCACCTCCATTTACGCGGGTTCCCTCGTTTTTGGTGGCCTTCTAGCCAATTAGGGTTGGGACCCTGGATATTTACATGTCTTTGAGCCTTTTCTTTTCTGTGTTAAGAATTGTGTTATTGAAACATATATACTTTTTAAACAACTTTGATTATAGTTTTATCTAAAATCTGATCTTATTACAATTTGCCGGAACTGATGCTTCTTTCAAAAGAAACACTTTTTTAACCTTTTCATGCAGGAAAGAGAATAAAAAATAATAGCATAGATGTTTTCAAGGAAAAAAATAGTCCAGCAAGCTGAAAACAAAGGAATGCGGCCATCGATGCGTTCGATGGGACCCACTATGCGCGTCGTGGAGGCCTTCTGCCCCTCGTGGCTCGTCTTGACTCGTACTTTTGACCGACTCCTATATATACAGAAAAACTCTTGTCCCAGGAGTGCGTAGTCTTTCGCAAAACGGAGCAGTGGCACCATCAAATTAAAACACATTTTTTACATCAGATTGATCTCTCTCCATGTCGGACAGGGGAATTGGATGTCGTCTTCACCACCATCGTCGCCAAGGCATACTATGTCGCCATGCCTTTATCCCTCTCCGTCATATGTGAGTAGTTCACTGTAGACACATGAGGTGGGTGGGAACCGAATGTGATCAATCATGTAATGATGTCTAGTTATCCGATTTTTATGGTGTCTACCTTGAGCATGTTAATGTATGATCGTTGATGCAACTTTCATATATGTACGTAATCTTTATTACTAAGGCTCGGTAACTTGATTTCAGTACTTGACTTTTATTGCTGCATCATATATATGAATTTGGTATTTATCTTCAAATTGTACCACCTGTTATATAATGGAACCTGAGATTCTAACGGTGACGGGTAAGGACATTTGAAAGGAATTTGTTGTAGTATGAGAAGTTCATATATTCATGGAGTGTTATGCATTGTTCTGGGAGATTAGAAAAGGTCATCACTAATTACCCTAAGTTCTTTAAGTGGCTAGTGAAATGAGAGGGTAAGACAATAATGGTGTCAAGTTCTCTCATAACACGTACAACTACTTATGAAATACATGCCTACGTTCGGCTGAGCAAGAGCTAGGTTTTTTTTAGAAAAGGGTCACCCCAGCCTCTGCATCAAAATGATGCATACGGCCACTTTATTTATTTTATTCAACATAGCTGGCAAAAGCCTTACAACGAACGAATACAAGCTGAATCCACCATCAGTACCACAACTAGCACAAACGACAGAGTGAAACGGGGCCTTGTGCCCCGGCTACAACCATCGCCAGCTCCCTGGCCAACACAGAGATAGCGCCTTGTGCACACGCTCCGGAAATCGCCTCCATCCTCTTCCTCCAACCCAATTCAGCATGCCGATCGGAGCAAAGACTCTCGCCAGGCCTGCCGCCGATGCCACCATGACACCTGGCTACGCCCCCTCCCTGTGCAAGTCCACCATAACACGACCGTCGTCGAGTCCCCGTTGCATCACGCCGCCAAGACCAGCCATCTTCGTCATGGAAGGTGAAGCTCCACTCCACCGGTAGACCACTCCAAGCAGCACGTGTTCCAAAACGATGCCCTCAAGAGGGAGAAGCGACACCGAAAGTGCCGCCATCGTCCGATCCGGTAGCACCAGATCTTGGGTTTCCCCCGGAACATCATGGCGGAAGGTAGAAGAATCACGGCGACGACGCCTTTAGCAAGGTAACGACGCCCACGGGCACCGCCATCGTCGGCTCCGACCTCGGAGCCTAGATCTCACCGGCCATCATCAACACCTTCAGATCTACGCGAGCAGAGGCAAGATCTGGGCATGACACGCCACCGGAGTGAGCGGCACACCCGAATCACCCTGCTGGTCAGATCCGCCCCACGCCCCGCTCACAAGGATCGGAACGCCGGAAGCCGCCGCTCAGCGCCTGGAGGGCCGGATCTACGCCGTCCGCCACGCCGTCGATGCAGGGCGTCGACGTCGCCGTGGCGACCGGCGGCGCCCACCTGCGCCGGCCCGTCAATCTCGAGGACGGCCAATTCCCCCCCCCCCCCCCCCCGCCGCCGGCCGCGCCCAAGGTGGCAGCGGGGGAGGGAGGAGGGAGGAGCGGTGGGGGCTGCGGCGGCGGCGGCGCTAGGGTTCCCCCCTGCCGCCGCGTGGGGGCGAGAGGGGGGTTACGAGAGGAGGTCGGGCTGGGACACGCTCTTGGAACTCCGGCGGCAGGACTACCTAGCACCCTGAGCAAGAGCTAGGTATTGTGAGTTGTATTATATTATTATATGAGTGATCCCATCCATGCAATTGAACACCCCATGCCTATGTTTTAATCACTCACGGTTCACAAAAACAACACTTACGGTGAATAAGTGGAAATCTGATGTTGTTGTATTTTACTTTCTGCACTGTTTTGAATTTATTTTACTACTCGCAAGCCCCTTTTGCTAAGATCAGGGGCGAACCTACACCCCGACAACTGGGGCCATGGCTCGGGGTGCGATGTAACGGAAATAATTCATTAGTTCAATTTTGTTTCTCGCTATCTGTATCGGGGACGGAGACACATACCGTTTCTCCGTTTCCGATGAGGGTTTTGGCCCGTTTCCGATGTGCGTTCTGTACTAGTGACGGCATATCCCCGCACCCATGGGCGTATCTAGCGGGTGGGCAGGGGGGAATGCCCACCCAAAAATTTCAGATTTTTTTACCCCCACCCCCTCCTCCTCCGCCTCACGCTCATCGTTGTCGTCGGTGGTCACCGTCCGGCTATGTGGTTCCTGCTTGTTGGGTCATCCTGGCGTTCTGGTCTTTTTTGGTACTGCACAATGTTTAGAATTGGTGATTTATGTTTGTAAATGAAAATATATGTTGTTTACAAATGGAAAAAAAAACTTTCGTTGGGATGCCACAATGTAGAGTTACCGAATCTAAGTGATGTAATTTTCTGACTATGGTATATTTCACCAAGTAAGATTTTGTTTATGTTTTTAACTATTTGTATTGAAATCATGCACATATGAAACATCCATATTGAATTAATTTTGTGAATCGGTCGTCTATTTATACTATTCATTTGGCAAAAAAAAAACCGCGGTGTGACATTTTTGTTGCAGTGTGCCCACCCTCCAATTTCTGTAGCAAAAAAGTCCGCGGTGTGACTACTAAAATACCGGTTGATTAAAATTAAACTAAAAAAACGTGACTAAGAGAAGACACCTTTTATAACTTAGAAAAAACCCATAGCTTTCTTCTTCTTTGAACAAAAAATATATATTCTTAAAAGAGATCATCTGTTATCTTTGTTAAGGAATATTAAAAAAAACTTGTTTTTTTTTAGGTATAAGGTGGTCGTATCCACCGGCCGAATAGATAGAAAGAGGTGACCCAGTTTATAAGAAAAACCGGGTCCAAAAACCATACAAGCTGTACAAAAGAATGACACAGACGAGACGACCCGCCGCCCACACGACCCAAGTCGAACAAACGCCACAAAACACACCACCAACTCCGGGGCCGCCGCCCCGGCATAACAACCAGATCGACCTTTGCATTGCCCGAAAGTGATCCAGTCATGGTCGACGAACCCTCTGCCCACGCAGTCTTCATCCAGGTTGCCACCAAAATCACCATGTACCGGGGCCGCCGCCCCGGAGTAGCAACCAGATCGACCTTCGCATTGCCCGAAGATGATCCAGTCAGGTCGACGAACCCTCTGCCCGCGCAGTCTTCATCCAGGTCGCCACCCAGACCCTCACTAGACAACGGTTCTGCCTCATAGAACCGTCGTAGCGTGGGAGACCGAGACCGCCGTCTCGGCGTACCGCCACCGTCCGGGGCCGCCGCCCCGGTCATCCGCTCCCCTGACAACAGAACCGCCCTCCCGAGCGCCGCGAGCCCAACACACCGTGAGGGCTAAGAACCTCCAAGGCGGCGCCTCCAACAAGGAAACGACGCGTCCGTCGTCGCCGCCCGCTCCCGATGGAGCTTAGGCTTTCACCCGGAAATCTTAGCACCACCCACGTCGGGCAGGAACGAGCACTCCACAGCGACGCCCCCAAGAGGGAAAACGACGCCCAAAAGCGCCGCCGTCGCCGGCTCCGACCAAGTCGGAACAAGGCTTTCGCCCGGAGGTCGTCCCGACCGCAAAGTGAGGGAGCGACGCCACCGGCAGTGCCGCCCTGCCGTCATCCACCAAGCTCGACGCCCCGCATCCGCGCGCCCACGCCTAGGCCCGATGAGCCCAGATCAGGCCCGCCCAAGCCCATCGGGCGAGCGTCTCTTCCACTACAGCCGCGACCATCTCCTGCACCGGCGACCCACCCGACGGCCGCCGCAACGAAGTCCAAGGCCGGCCCGCTCGGGCCAGATGCAGCCCGAGCTCTTCCGCGTCGCGCCGCCCCGCTCCAGCACCTCCACGCGCCCCGCTGCACCTCCGTGGACAAGTCCACCGCGCCCCTCCTTCCGGCCTAAGCCGCGCCTGGCTCCGCCCCGCCGGCCAGCCGCAACTTCGGCGAGAACTGCACAGCCATGCCAAACCGCCCCCCTTTTGGAGAACGGCAAGCCCGCCGCCGCCGCGGCCGACGCCGGCGGCAGCGGCGGCGAGAAGCAGCGAGGGAGGCGGGTTGGGCGGCGGAGATTGGGGCGCCCCGGTGCCACCGCGGGGGGCGACACGGGAGCGAGATAGAGAAAGAGTTTTGCTGGGTCTTGTTTCTTTCTTTCAACTCATTAGTCATCCTAGATGACATCACTAAGAAATCATCATTGTAGCACACCCTAAGCAAGTGATCTGTATGAGTAGGAGTACTTATCAATTATACATCTATGTGTAACTCTCTGTTTACATGTCCGATACATACACCCCATTCTCGATCGAGAAAACCACCTTGAATTCATGATGCATGCCACGCATCGATGCGCTCGACTCACTCGATCTGAGTCCATGATCTACTGCATCCTAGAAGAGTACTGCAGCGGCGACGACGACCGGCGGCGGGCCTTCTTCATCTTGGACTCCCCCCACTCGTGGAACGTAGAGGCGCCATCGGCGAGGTCGTCGCACTCGGGGAACACGGTGGTCTTGTAGCGCACCCTGTCGCGGCACGCGGTGTAGGTGAGGTACCGCTCGCGGAACTCCCTCATGGCGGCGCGCTTGGCGGGTGCCATGACGGCAACGTCGTGCGTGAGCAGGTCGACCTGGCACTCGTCGGCGCCGCTGGCGCCGCAGCCGCTGAGGACGAGGTCGGAGAACTGGGCGGCGAAGGGCGCGTAGGCGTAGTCGACCTTGTACTTGCCGCCGTCTGTGGCCCAGTTGGAGCCGTCCCAGATGGTGGCGTAGACGGACATGGGCTTGGAGGGGAAGTCCCCGCCCATGGAGGGCACGCGGACAACCTCGCGGATGGGGACGCCGTCCAGGTAGAAGACGACGTTGTTGGGGGTCCAGGCGATGGCGTAGCGGTGCGCGGCCGCGACGGTGGGGTCTAAGGGGAGCAGGTAGCGCTCCTCGCGGCCGCGCGCGGTGCTGCCGTTGCCGTACATGTTGGTCTGCACGCGCCAGCCGTGGCCGCGCCGGTTGCCCAGCAGCTCGAAGTCCAGCTCGTCGTGGTTCTTGGGGTGCTCGTCCCAGTTCGACAGCTGCATGCACCCACGAATGAACAAGTCAGTCAGCTGTGTCAAAACAGCACGAATAATTCTCCTAGACATAAAAAAGATATGTCGACGGGAAGAAGGATTCTTGAATCAATCAAAGAATTATCAATTAATCATGTCAATTAAAATGCATGCATGAGTACAAATCAACTTTTTCTCATACTGCGTGTTTACTTCTTCATTTCTTTTTCATAGACTTCGAAAGGCAATCCAATCCATCATCATCATAACTAAAATATGAATCAGTGCTCTGTTGGGGTTGCTTGGGCTACTTAGCGCAATCGATGGCCCGATTTTGTTAGGCGGAGAAAGCAAGCGACCGATGTCGACACAACCCACCATGTGAAGTGAAGGTGCACCACCAGCGCATGCATAAATTCCTTTACTTGAACCAAAAGAGATGGTAATTAACAGGCCAGCATTCGGTCTCACAACCGTTTTTGGGCCAAGTAGGGCAAAAAGGAACAATTTCGAGGCCAGAAAAGCAAAGCTAGCGAGCCATCAATGTCCCACCGATGCAAGCACCAAGAAGATGGATCGAGTTCGTTAGCTAGACTAGATCACTAGATACATAGATTACCCATACCGCAGGGCAGTTGATCGATGCCAACGGCACACGACGCACGCTAGAGGATGACGATGATGGACGACCATTTCTACACCAATAACACTATAATTTCCCATATATTCTTCCTTTTCTCTTCGGCTGACGACGGATGGGTGTTTCGTGTAGGAGGACGGTGCTAAAGCGAAAGCGATCGATGCTGACCGCACCACACCACACAGAGGGGAAAGTAGATTGAATTTTTCTTTCTTCCTTGCTTCCTGCCGCGTCGTCGTGGCTGCTCTTGCCCAGTCCTGCCTCACCCGAAAATTCGTGGACAAACCGGAATGAACAACACTTACAAAAAATTCTAGCACTGTGTATGTGCTTTTCAGGTTGTACCTGCTGCTGACTGAATCCATTGCTTGAAGCAATCAGGTTACGTAGCTAGCAATTAATAGCATGCGTGATCGATTGATCTACCTGAACTATATATAAGACTAGAGTTGATTTCTAGCTAGACTCGATCATATCGGAATACTATTTAACTGGCAAAAGAACAGAGGCAAAGAATAAACATACTGACTGCGCACAATCGCTAAGAGTAAGGATTGCTAAATCTGGGAGTTTGGCTGGGGCGCGTACGTAGAAGGCGACGACGACGCCGGCGGTGTAGTCGCCGGGCAGCTTGATGGAAGCGCTGAAGAACCCATGGCGGTACGCCGTCTTGGACACGAACCCAGACCCTGCATCATCAACCATCATCCATCCATCAATCGGTAGGTTAATTCGCAATTACCCAGTTCTCGAATCTCGATCGAGCAATCAAATAATAATAAAAGGGAAACCAAATTGATTTGATCGCGAGCGGATTGATAAACTGAATATTGGAAATACTGTTCCATTGATTGATTACTTACCGGTGTTCCGGTCGAGCTTGAGCGTGATGCTCCGTCCGTCCGGCGATCGCACAAGGTTGTCGTCCCGAAGAGCGGCGCGTACCCGGCGTCGAATGGCCCCGGCGTCATGTCTAGCGACGCGGCCGCCACCGCGGCGACGAACATGGCGAAAGGCGCCATGAGAAGAGCACTAGCTGCCATGACAACTCTAGCTAGCTAGTCCGATTCTCCGACTGTGAAGCTCCTGATCGCTGGAGGCAGCCGCTGCTTTTCTGTCTCCGGCCCGTGCCTGTGCTTCGCCGTCTGTAAATATATGCATGTCATACGGAGAACTAACCTTTATGTTCCCTTTTCGAGGCAATACAATTGGGTTTAGCTCCTTCTAGGCGGAGCCGCCAGAGGGCCTAGCTAGCACCACCGACTTATGGGCCCGGAGAATTATCTGTAATACATATTTGACCAAATAAAATGCAATAATTCTGTTACGTGTCATATTATGTGTATCATTCGTGTTCCTTTGGTGTCATTCTAAGCGAAGAGGCTTAGTCTAGAGAATAATAATGAATAATCGATCCCTATTTCGCAAAAAAAAAAAAAGAATCGATCCCTATTCAACTGCTTACATACACAAGGAAAACATCACGGTAAGTAGTTGTTGACGGAACGATAGAACCGATCCCTTCCTAGCAACATAAATTTCATACATTGAGATTGTGTTTGCTTCAGCCGTGCATTCTGAAAAACTAATGTGAATCGTGAGCTGTGGAAAAACTATTAGTGAGGCCAGAACTACAACTTCTCTTAAATTTGTTTTGTTGTACCAACTGTGAACCGTGAGTTTGGTTAGGAATATCTGTAATACCCATGACACCCGGAGAGACAATTTATACACTAAATGATCGGAAAATAGACATACTCAACAAAGGTTGTGTGCATCGATTAATGCAAAGGACGGGGTCTTACTCCCATTATCGAGAAAAAATGTGCATACTCGACTTATTCTCCAGGTTTTGCTTTAACTCACTTGGCTGATTTTTCTTTGGAATCAACCTATTCTTGTAATTACTTGGGTAGTTGTATACTAATTGTACACTATTGAACATTTGTAAACTATGCAAGTGCTGCACTTTCTAATGTACAATTGTTTTATTCGTAAAACCAGTTGAATCTTTTTTTTTGCTTTACATGTGCACTTTTAGTCTGCATGTGTTGCACTTTTTGATCATACCTAGACACAATACATCGGGAAAGAAGGATGTGACTTGCAAGGGGATCCCAAAAATCCGACATGGGCTCTTCCTCTGCCACCACCTGCACCACTTTGAAACTTCAGTAGGAGCCTTCTTAGAAAATTTAGCCATCAACAAGTGCTGATCATCAAAGTCATGCGTGGTGTCATAGCACGACCACTAGCAGCCCGGCACGCCCGTGGCTTTGACAGTGACATGAACACAAGCAACGGATTAGTTGTCTAGCTAGGAAACTAAAGCAACGGCCGCCGATGGCGAGATGTGATGATCGATGCGGGATGGACGTTAACAGACCACCAACCAGAGGAACGAAACTGTCCGTTCGGCAATGGCTGATCTATCCGGCGCCTAGCTAAGCTTGAATCCCGGGCGACCTACAGTATCCAATTTCGAACCAGAACGAATGAAGAGACGGTGGAAGAAATCAAAATGTATGTGTATCTATCCGTCGATAAGAATATGAGCTGTATAGCCGGCGTCTCCTTCCTCCTGCTGCCCTACGCGGCTTAATTGCTGATCGATCCTCTTCACGTACGAAAGCTGTTTGTATTTGGTCCATCTGTGTTGATATAAACCGGCTGTGGTCACGGATCCACATGAGTAGTGGGTGAAGGAACGACCTTCGCTCGTGTATATCATCCTCATCCACTTTGGCTCAACTGTTGTATATATGTGGCCGCGCTGGCATGTAGAGATATATGGATATGCTAGCTGCTCGGTTGTGTCAACCAGAGCTGCAGACGACGGTTCCAGGCAAAATGTATTGTGTATTTTAGAGGAGAAAAGTACTACTGTATTGCATGTATTTTAAATATTTTAGATTTTATGCTAAAAAAGGAAAATAAAATTTAGCATGTTGTCAAAATAAAGCAGGGCTCTTCTCGAGCCTATTATCTAAAAGTTTGAAGCGTGTCTCTAATATTTAGCCTATCTTGGAGCAAGAGCCAGTCAAAGACTTCAGGTTGTTTTCTGACAAGAAGATTTTCATAGCCAAGAGAAGGCACAATGAGGAGCAGATCCGTGCTTAAAAACTCATAGGCCTTCTTTACAATAAACAAGGAACCCCAAGAACAAATCCAAGTGTCCTTCTCTTAATTTGAATTGTGAACTTCCATTAAAATTACAAAATTATGGAACTGAGCAAAAGCCTACTCAGACAAAGGTAAATTGAATAATTTCAGCAGAGAAGGGGCATCGGAAGCTTATTAAACTTACGAGCCTAGAGTGGTGGAATAAGATGCTAAGTGAGGGAAGACCTTGTTTTTAGGATAGGGAAGACTTCTTCTAAAGGAGCTAAATGATACATTTGTCTTCCCAAAGCTGAATAGAGGACCTAACATGAGATTACTACCAGGTGGGCCCAAGCCCAAAGAAAGACATAATAAGACCAAGTGAATGATGCAACATGAAGGCAAGAGGAAGCCCACAATGGGATTAACGCCTTCGGGCAAGATGGTTGAGCCTACACTTCAAAATGTTGATCCCTCGGCCGCCGATTAAATTCTCCAAGCTTCACCACCAAGGCAAAAGATTAAGGGGCCATCAAGGAAGGAGTTTCTAGTTGGCTGAACTACTCATTTATAAAGCGGGTGTGGCAATATCGATGGGGGACTGAAAACTCGGTGAGGGATGTAGTGCGCTCGTCGTGCTACCGGACTTGACAGAGGAGCGTGGTTTTCCGGTGGGGAGACTCCGCTCGGGTTGTAGTGAGCTCGCCATACGCACCAAAAAAAAACTACAAAATTTGAAGTTAGTTGTGCTAATTTACTTTTTTAAAGAACTTTGATGGTTTCGTTTTGAATGAAATGAAACCTGGTAGAAAGAGTGTGTCATCGTGCATACATGCATCGCTTTTGTTGCGCCTTTAAGTCAGAGTGGACAACAAAGCTAGCATAGACAACATCAAACACATGTGGCACCACATCATAAATAATGCATGTATCGCTTCTAATTTTCAAAAATGTAGTGTGTGTGTGTGTGTGTGTTGTGGGTTTAGGGGGGGGCCTTGGCCCCCCGCAATGAAACACCGCTACTGCACTATATGTGTAATTGATGTTTGGCAAGCAACCCATCATATTTCAGTAGCTACACGAATAGTGGGATTGTCAAGGTAGCTCGTTGAAGGATCCGTCCACTAGGAAATAACCTAGCAGGAACCTGCTCGGCGACCACTCGAAGGCGGCGGTGGTGCGACGAAGGGAGGAAGGAGCCATCCTGCAAAAGCCACAAGTAGTCTATGGCTTGTCTAAATCGGTAAGGCAATGTCGACGAGGATACTCGGTGGGGGATCGTCGTGTCGGTAGGTTGGACAACGGATCATGGGTTGCCGGGGGGGAGACTCGGCTTGGGCTGTAGTGAGCTCGTTCTACGCACAATAAAAACCAATAAATTAAAAGTTAGTTGTGCTAGTTTAATTTTTTTTAAACCTCGATGGTTTCAACTTGAATGAAATGGAACATGGGAGAAAGAGTGCGTCGCTGAGTATACCTGCAATGCTTTTGGTGCACGTTTAGTTGCACGCGCAGTGCCAAATATTGCTTCCATTTCACCTTGCGTAGTGCTTCTTTTTCCCCTTGAGGTCAGAGAAAGACATATTTGCATCATTATCGACACATCCTCCTACCGAGAAGATAAATGCCCTCTTCAAGCCGGTGTCATCGGCGTTGTGCTTGAGCAGCGGCCAACCAAGGCAGCTTGTGCATTCGCATGTGCATCCCTAGTTATTGTACCTACTAAATCCCTTATTACACACCCCACACATGAATGGGTGGGTCGTGGTCAACCTTGACGGTGACAACACGACCACCTCCACATCGCGGTCTATAGAATAAATAATAATAGTCACTACTTATGAAAGAAATGAATTAGTTGTTTTACATACCCATTAATAAGGTAAGACAAACCCACCAAATACTCCATATCGTGGAAGACATTGGGGTAAAGTTTGCATTGATAGTGGCCACATAGTAAGGGGATTGCCCAATGTTCAAAGAGATTCTCTACACAACAGCAAGAGGGAATGATACGTCTCAAACGTATCTATAATTTTTGATTGTTCCATGCTTGTTATATATCATTGCCACATGTTTTTATAATGTTTTATATCATTTTGGCATATTTTATGGAACTAACCTATTAACAAGATGCCCAGTGTCAGTTCCTGTTTTCTGCTGTCTTTTTGTTTCAGAAAAGCTAGTCAGGAAAGTTTTTCCGAATCGTCTGAAAATTTACGTGAATTATTTTTACATGGAAACAAAGACTGCGCTAGGAGGGGAGCTACAGGGGGGCCCCACATCCCCCAGACGACCCCCAGCCGCGGCCCAGGGCTTGGCCGCGGCTGGGCCCCACCTGGCCGCCTCCGGAGCCTTCTCGAGTCGCCCTGAAAACCCTCGATACCCGATCACTTTTCCAGAAATACGTCTGAGGCCGCCGTCGTCGCCAACCCTAGATCAGGAGGGTTCTGAAACTCTTCCCGGCACCCTGTCGGAGGGGGAGATCATCACCAGAGGCATCTACATCACCATGCCTGCCTCCAGAGTGATGCGTGAGTAGTCCACCACGGGACTACGGGTCCATGGGTCCATGGCAGTAGCTAGATGGTTGTCTCTCTTCCTTGTACTCCATTGTTTAGATCTTGTGAGCTGCCTAACATGATCAAGATCATCTATTTGTAATGCTACATGTTGTGTTTGTGGGGATCCGATGAATTATCGAGTCATGACATTATTGTTCAGTTTATTTATCATATGTTTTATTTATGATCTTGCATGCTCTTCGATGCTTGTGTATGCTTTGGCCGAATTAATTACTTGTGTCTTTAGAGGGAGTATTTATGCTAGATAGTGGGTTCATGCCTCTCTCGTCTGAGCTCAAGTTGACAGAAACGATTAAGGCTTGAGATGTGTTGTTGCTACTAGGGGTAAAACAGCGGTGTTTATTGCTATATGTTATAACCATTGCTTACATTACGCCTATTAATGAACCTAAAACTGAAATTACAATGGAACACATCATGGAAAGGTTGTATGTTATTGAGAAAAATTTGCCAAATTTGGATAAGATAAATGAATTGGATACGAAATTCCTTGATAATAATAACAAGCTTGAAGGATCTCTTATGCTCCGTTCGGATGTTCGCATTGGAGCTAGATATTGGATATTCGGAGCCTTTCTTACCCGAATATCTAAAACTGGCCTGTTCAGATGTATTGGATATTGAAGCCTGGTATTCGCACACGATATCAAGGAAAGGGTCGCTAGTGAAAAAATGAGCCCAGCGAATGTCGAGCTGTTGGGCTCGACATTGGGTCGATATTCGCATCCCGTCCCTCCTCCCGTCCCGTGACCCCTCTCGACCTCGTCTCCTCGCGTCGCCCCCTTCTCCTTCCCGGCGCTGCCCAGGGCAGCCTGCTCGCGCGACCCCCTTTTCCTTCCCATGCCGCCCCCTTCTCCTTCCCGGTGTCACCCAGGGCAGCCTGCTCGCGCGGCCCCCTTCTCCTTCCCGCGCCGCCCAGGACAGCCAGCTCGCGCGACCGAGCACGGCCTTCCCGTGCCGCCCAGGGCCGACTGCTCGCGCGGCCGAGCACGGCCTCTCCGCCGCCTCCCAGGGCTGCCACCTCGCGCCGCGCACGGCCACCTGCTCGCACAGCCGAGGACGGCCTCCCCGCCGCCTCCTTGCCCTGGTCCCTCTCCGTCGACGCCCCAGCATATTGTCCGACGGCCGGTGCATCTTGTTTGATTGCAGGAGGAGCTCCGGCGGCCGGCGCTCGCGAATCCATCGGGCTTTCCGCCTCTGCTCCTCTCCTCCGTGGGTTCTGAATATCTAAACATCCATTTGACCATCCAAACAGCTTTCGGCATTGAAGCTCAATATCAAGTTTGGGTTTTGAATATCTAAACATCTAAACACAAATATTGATATTTGAACTCAATATTAGTATCTCGTGATATTGATATTCAACCCAATATAATGTCTACCCTCTCAATATGAACATCCGAACGGAGCATTAGGCACATTAATAAGAGAATCAATGTTATAGAAACTACTAAAGGCAAGGATAATCAAATTTTGAGAATTGTTAAATTAGAAGGAGTTATTGACACTTTGGGTGCAACTTTTTCCTCATTTAAAACCAAAAAGAAAGACACTCCAGTAGGTAGGGGACCTAAGTTTATGTATGTGCCAAAAGTTTCTGAACAAAAAATTGCACCTTTTGATGAGTTGAATTCTGTAGGAATCCTCAAAAATTTAATTAATGAATCAAGCACTGTTGAAACTAAAAGCTTTGATCTGGCCCCTAAGAGTGTTGATGTTAAGAAACCAAAAAAAAAGTCCTCTTAGTAGGACTAGCTATTCTTCTGAAGATGTTCTTGATGATTTTGATGTTGGTGATACTGACAATACTTGATCTTTTGCCATTGTACCTAGCTAAAAGGTGTTAAAGAAAATCGCTTATGCGAGGCAACCCATTGTTTTTACTTTCAGTTTGTTTTGTTTTCTTTGTTTTAGGGTTTTGTTACCTCTGTAGCAACTCCCTTGTATCCTTTTTATTTTCGTTTTTGTGCCAAGAATAGTCTGTAATGAGAGGAAAGTAAAAAATTTGAATTGCTGTTCAGAAATAGATTTCTGTCCGTCACCGTACGAAATTCTTAAAAATCACAGAACGTGATCAGGATCTGAAATTTTTTGACAGCAAGCATATGGGTTTTGTCTAACTTTCGTTAGTTTTAAGTTTTCTGATTTGAGGTGTCCTATGGTCTCAAAAAAATCATCTTTGCGTTCTATTTTGTTTTTGACAGATTTTGTCTTGTTTTTGCATTGTGTCTTTTACAAGTGTTGAGTGAGGTTCTTTTGATCCAATAGCACCACTCAATGCTTATGACAGTAGCTAATGTTGAATAATTTTATGCAATGTGCTAAATGAGAACTGAAGTTGGATTATTTTGTTTGAGGACTAACCCCTCTAATGAGTTTATGAGAAGTTTTGTGTGAAGAAAGTTTTCAAGTGCTGAGAGAACGAGGTGATGATAGAAGATCGAGAAGGGATTAAAGCTCAAGCTTGGGGAGGCTCCCCTGTACCTCCACCAAATATTCAAGAAGTCTCAAGCGTCTAAGCTTGGGAATGTCCAAGGCATCACCTTCTTCATCAACAATTAATCAGGTCGATCCCATGAAACTATATTTTTATTCCTTTACATAATATGTGTTGTTCTTGGAGCATCATTTATGTTTTGCTTTCAGTTTTGTTTTGTTTTGTTTGCTGGTCATTGCAATAATGGATCCTAACATTCTTGTGTGGGAGAGAGACACGCTCCGCTTTTTCGTAAAACGCTCATGTTCTGCACTTATATGTGTAGAGTGTTTAGCTTTTTATTATTTTCGCTTTTAACTCTTGTTTTTCACGTATCTCTTGTGTTCAGAGCTATTAGTTTCTTGTAGTTAGGAAGTACTCTCTTGTGTTTCATGCGTACTTGCTTAGAGAGTTTTGTTCAAATAAGTTAATTGGTGTTTGGTTGAAAGGAAAACTATCATGTAGGAAGTGGTAAAATAAATTTACATAATCTTGTAGATCATTGTCTTGAATAATTTGATACTTGTCATTTTTTTTGAGAGATGAATTATATTAAATGTTTAAACTTGTGGATCATTTAGTTAAGAATGGATTAGTGGAGAAATACCGTAAAGTTTAAATTATGACGCTTGCTTTGATTGGTATTTTCTCAAAGTCTAGATATTCTTTTTGCAAAAGCATGTTTGATTAACAAGGAAGACAGTATGGGGTCTAATGGTTATGCTTAATGTATATCTTGTGGTCATTCGTTTATTGGGTTGATGATATGTGTTTGCTTGACACCTTGCTAAGCCAAAAACTCTGTACTGAGAGAGAATGCTTCTCGTGCATCCAAATTCTTGAGTCAAATATCCTTGCCATTTGTGTCCATCATACCTACCTACATGTGGTATTTTCTTGCCACTCCAAGTAAATTTTTCGTGTGCTACCTTTAAAATTTTAAAATGTTATTACTCCTGTCTTGTGCCACTGTTTTCAGCTCATGAGGACGTAGTAGTTGGATTTATCATCTTACATGCCAAATAATCCTATATACCTAAGCAGATCAGACCCACTAACCTATTTCTCTAAACATGCAGCTATGCCACCTCATCTGTCCCACTAACTCATTTTTTCTCCACATGCAACACTTCCACATCAGCAAGTCTGCCACGTCATCTAATTCTCAGATTTATGTCTTACTCTGTATTTCATAATTCTTCCGCGGTGCTCCCTCTCCTTCATTATCTTTATGACTCCCTTTGAGTTAATTGTAGTTATTGCGGCTGTAATTTCCATCAGCCTGTAGGTTTGCCCCATCATCTCGTCACACACAACAGTGTGGTGCAGATGATGGTCCGATGAAGTAGGCGAGTAAGCGACCAGCCGGTGATACGTCTAAAACGTATCTATAATTTTTGATTGTTCCATGCTTGTTATATAACATTGCCACATGTTTTTATAATGTTTTTATATCATTTTGGCATGATTTATGGAACTAACCTATTAACAAGATGCCCAGTGCCAGTTCATATTTTCTGCTGTCATTTTGTTTCAGAAAAGTTAGTCGAGGAAGTTTCTCCGAATCACCTAAAAATTTACGGGAATTATTTTTACATGGAAACAAAGACTGCGCCCGAAAGAGACCTGCAGGGGGCCCCACAGGCCCCAGACGACTGCCAGGCGCAGTCAACCCCTTGACCGTGGCTAGGACCCACCTGGGCGCCTCGGGCGTCTCCCCGAGTTGCCCTTTCCCCTCGAGCGTCTCCCCGAGTTTTCCCCTGTGCTTTGCGAGTCAACATAGAACGCTCTAATATGCGTTCCGATAATAAGATATCAAATGCTTGAGGCCTTGTTTGGTACTAGTTTATTTTAGGGATTATCCCGGTCAAAACCGTAAATCCCCACATATCGCAAAACATCGTTTGGTTCTATTGTATTGGACAGATATTATCCCCACAAATCACCAAACTCTAGTGCAGTTTTCTTAATACTCAATCCACTACTCCTACCTAGTTGATTGGATCCCCAATCCCCCAATCCACTAGAGGATTGGGTGAAGTTTGGGGTTTCACCCCATACAATAGAGGATTATCCCTACCAATCACCTAAAATATCCTGGCAACGTATCAGGTGAAAACGGGTATTCAGTGCAAACCTGCAAACTTTGTACCAAAGTCGTTAGATCTCGAATGGACTGTCCAGATGCGAGGTGGGATGTCCACCGGCCACTTAACAACTATCTTGTAAACAACCCCCAGAATTATTCTCAGAGTTATCGATTAAACCTTCTTCTTCCTCCAGTTCCTATGCGAGATGGTTACTCATCTCCACGTTCTCTCAAATTCGATCCCGGCGACCAACGAGACGATCGCGGCTCGCCTCCTACGCTGCTCCCTAATCCCATGTGATTCCTTCGCCGAGATCTGCCTTACGCTCCCGCGCCCCCGCGGCTCCTGCTCCTCGATCCCCTCGGACGGATACCTAGATGGTGTCCAGCGAGACGGTCTTTCCGCTCCGCCCCACGTAACTGGGCCACGCTGCACGACCCCCTTGACGAGTCCGCTAGATGGTGGTGCCCCTCCTCAAACGTGATTTGTATGTGCTCGTACTGGAAAATCTCACATAATCTTAGATCCAGAATGGTTGTACATGGATATGACTGCACACGGCCTATGTGAACTGCGTGATTTTATCAAGCCAATAGTCTGGTAACTGTAGGCAGAATTTGACCCTGTAAACATCAACCGTGAATACCAAGAACTAAGAAACACATCCATGGCATGCGCATGTACCGGACCAGGTAGAAGAAGTAGCCGAAGTTCAGTCTGAAGCTGAGTATGGTGTTGCATAATTCTTTGCACACGAGGGAGGGGATTTCTTCCCTATCCTTTCGTTGTTCTGCTCATTTGAAGACTGCTATGCAAGGTACGTGCTGGACAGTAGGTGATGGCCCTGTGTTGAATGGCATGCTGGATGCTGCTATGTGGATTCTGCTATATGATTTAAGTCAAACTTCGGGTACTACCTCTAGCAGCAAGAATAGCTCCAGTTCATCCTATGAGCTCAATTGCTATTTGTCTGGTTGTGACACATTGTATCCATTGCAAGCTATCAAACATGATGAGTATGTGTTCTTTCTGTTCGGGATTTGCAGGAGGCGGGTGAGAGCGTCTCTGCAGCGGATTCTTAGATTTAACGGTCAAGAACATACTGGACTGAGCTCGGTGATGGTCCTTTTAGATCTTCAGCTCATTCCCCAACCTCAAAGGCACCTGCCAACGCGATTGCTGGTTGAGCCGCTGGCTCTACGGTTGGCTAGTCTGCAAGAGGCCCTGGAAGAGTACGATTGCAGGTTTCTCGAGTCCGAGTTCTCGACGGACCCCCTGGCAGGCTCCGGTTGTACTCTTCGGCATAATCATCATGTTTCTTTGGTAGTTCATTTCGTATGTGTGCAGTTAGGCAACTCTTCTGAGGGTGAATGTTGTAATGACTGTATTGTAATCTGCTGTTTCATCTAATATCAGTGGTTACTTGTTCAAAAAAAAAGGTAGAAGAACGAGAAGTGGGGATCGTGCATGGAGAGTAGCGAGCAATTAATCATGCGGGGCACGTCACGCACAGAAAGGGCGAGAGCGGTGTGCTAGGCATATTTCCAGTCGCCGTGGATAGCCGGAAGCGAGGATGGCCGGGGCTCCGTCATCTCAGTGGATTCCGGTAGCCAATTAGTCATCCCCTCACGCAAGATCGAGAGAAGAACTAAGCCAGGGGGTTGTTTACAAAATAGCTGTTAAGTGGCTGGACATCCCACCTCGCATTTGGACAGTCCATTCGTGATCTAACGACTCTGGTACGAAGTTTGCAGGTTTGCACTGAATAGCCGTTTTCACATGATTCGTCGCCAAATATCCTAGTACCAAACAAACAAGGCCTAAACGGGATTCCGAGTAGTCCTTCTCGCAAAGTTGTCACGCCAAGAGGGAATAGAGTGTTAACACATGTGTCTGAATTGCTTTGTCCCGTGTCTAGAAGCTGGGACGAGGAGCTGCTCCGATCCTTATTCTATGGAGTTGATGTTGCTCGCATTTTAAAAATTCCTCTAGCTGCTGGAATGATGGAGGATTTCGTGTCATGGAACAATACAAAAAATGGACTATTTTCAGTTCGGTCCGCATACTACACTGAATGGGATCATCAACATGGGAGAAAACTTCTCCGAACAAATGAGCAAGCTTCTGCGTATATTAACCCAGTGTGGGCACAGGTCTGGTCATTGCGTGTACCGGTGAAAATCAAAAAAAATTGCTGGCGATTTTTACATGGCACAATTCCCTGCAAGGCCACTTTAGCAAACAGGCACATAATCACCAGTAGCGTGTGTCCTATTTGCAAGGTTCATTGTGAGGATACTATGCACGCCTTCTTCAAGTGTCTCAGAGCGACCGAGGTTTGGGAAAACCTTGGTTTGATCACAAATATATCTGCAGCCTGTACCCTGGATCGCGAAGGGTCGGGAGTATTTGAGGCACTCTTACGAGCAGAGGATGCACTGGCGCCGTCTATGGACGACTTGGGAAGGAAGGAACTGATTGCTACTGCTTGTTGGTATATATGGTGGGAAAGGAGACAGATTGATCATGATGAAAAGGTCCAAAAACCGGCGAGATCAGCTCAAGCGATCGCGGCTCTGGCACTCAACTATTTCAGGTCTCAGAAGAGGAATTCCAGGACTCGTACTCAAGGCTGGGAAGTTCCAAAAGAAGGGTACGTCAAACTCAATGTCGACGCCGCTTTTTCTAGCTCCACCATCCAAGGCAGGTCGGGTTCAGTGCTACGGGATGATCATGGGACGTTTATCGCAGCTAGCTATTGTCCCATTGAAAATGTCAGTAACACATCCATGGCGGAAGCCCGTGCTCTCCGTGATGGGCTGGTTTTGGCTTCTCAGATCGGGTGTAACAAGTTAGAAGTTAACAGCGATTGCCTTGAAGTCGTCGAGACCATGCTTGAAGGAGGGAATTCTTTGGGCCTGGCTGCAGCAATTTTTGAGGAGTGCTCTTTTTTAGCTAGAGGCTTTGCACATGTAATTTTTAAACATACCCATAGAGAGAGCAACCAAGTAGCCCACTGTATAGCTAGTTTAGACAATGGCCCCAATTCTGTGGTGTGGCACGAGGATCCCCCAGATTGCATTCTGGGACTCCTCGCTGATGATGTAAACTTGTTTGAACGTTGAGAGGCGGCAAGTTTTCAGACGCACTCTTTCCCTAATCAGGGTACCGAAAGGGACTGACAGGGTTTTAATGAGGCGGGCTTGCTGACCTAATATATATGTGGAAAATTTAAAAAAACAAAGGCCTAAACGGGATCATATGTCTTTGGCTGGTGACTGACAGTATCACGTGAGTGAAATACTAGTGACGAAAAAAAAATGCTTGAACGGGAGATGGTAAATTGGAATTCTTTTTTTACTTTTGGACACGCGTTGATGTTCGATCGGTGCAGTCAGAGCTAGGTGTCCTTCCTTCCTTGCAAGGACAAGCCAACCAAGCAAGCAGCCAAAAGTGTGACCGGTCATATGTGCAGGTAGCCTCACAGGGGAGAGAACGAGAGAATGTCTCATCACATCCGTGTATATATCTTCTGGACCTATCTAGCCTAGACGCAAAAGATTAATTTACGGCCATACTCACAACTTTATGCGCGCGCGTACCTTTCCCCTTTTCGGACACGTACGCAGCGTAAAGGGCAGAGAATCCGTCCGTGGCGACGGCCAAAAGGACACACCGACATCGGCATCGACGGCGACCACTCCGTCCACACGGAGGTCATAATTGGCTCCATTTTGTTACCAGTTCATTAAAACTTTGGATTATGACGTCATTTTCTGCGCAAATTGACATCTTTCAAGAGAGCTCCCAACCATCATTTTCTACATTCAAAAAAAAACCACCATTTTTCCAATTGAGCGAACTTGTCCTCGCATTATTAACCCGTGGCAATATCGACTTCAAATTTTCATTGCTTCTTGCGTCGCGCCATAAGAGAGTTTTGTTTTTTCTTCATAAACTATCTTTTGGCAGATGTATACTGTTTAGAAACATTGTTAGGTTCTCAGTTAGTTCGTCACTCCATGTTTTATACTCCAAAGAGTTACTACCTCCATGCCAAAATATAATATATTTTAGAATTTTTCTTATACGGGTATACCTAGACATGTATTAGTGTATAGATTCACTCATTTCTATCTATACCTACTCGTATGTACTTCATATAAAATAATATTTTGGTACGGAGGGAGTAGTAAAGATAACATTGTCAACGTAGGACGGGAAACGATGCCCTCCTAGGCTCGTGATTCATGTTAATATAGGTGGAAAGCCTCCACTATGTGTTCGGGTGGAGTACTGCTCCATACCGAACCATACAGGTTTTACATATGGCTAACAGCCCCCTTTAGTGTAAACCTTGGAAAGGCTGAGATTACGCTCTAAATTCTACCAAATTCTTAAACGGCAAAGTTTTTGTAAAATCATCATCCCCTTGATCTTTGTTGGAGTTAAATTTGATATCAAGTAATTTGCTTGCTAACTCTCTCTCGAACGAAGTAATAATCAATCTTAATATGCTTGGTCCGGGCATGAAAAACAGGATTTGCCGAGAGATATGTAGCTACCAGATTATCGCACCACATGCATGGTCTTTCTCTGAGAGCAATACCAAGTTTTCAAAGCAGTGCTTCCACCCAAATCAACTCAGCAGTGGCCTTTGCTACCACTTTGTATTCAACTTCAATACTCGAACAAGATAATGTAGACTAATTTATGGCGCTCCATGAAACCAGATTATGACAAAACAATATAACGTGTGTCATCAAGACAGACTACCCAATCTGCATCTGAAAATGCACTAAGGAGGGTAGAGGGAGATGGCTGGGACATCGCCGCCTCTACGAGCTGGGTGTTGTAGAACGGGTACACCTTCATCGGTCATGAAAATGAAGAAGGAAGGACATTGCCTCCTCTATGAGCTGGGCGTTGTAGACAAGGTACAACTCGTACCCAATGGCGAAGGACATCCCAAAATATAGGTATGGCACAGTGAAAACATATATCATTGTGACGTGGGCCTACCTATCGGGTGCCCCACCATGAAGGTACGTGGTGCACACAAGGACTAGGGACCAACCGGCGGCCTACTAGAAGACGACGTTCAAGGCCCACTAAAGGAGCCCAAGGAGGATAGAGTATGCCTCAAGGCAGGCGAAGCTTATGTCGGTAGAACCTACCATACCTGTAAACCCTAGTCGGCTACTAACTCCCGAGACCCAGCCTCCTTTATAAAGGCTGGGAGGGCCGCCGATCTAGGGTACGCTCATATCCTACCACCGAAACCCTAGCGAGATCGACATCTCGCCAGGATCGCCATTGTAATACCTCCAAACTATCAATAACAGACAAGCTGGAAGTAGGGTATTATCCTCCGGGAGCCTGAACCAGGGTAAATCGCCTTGCTTGTCAGCCGTCGTAACTACCAGCACTCCAACCTTTCTCCCTCTCAATCAACCTGGGGTACTCGACCCTGAGATTTTCCATGGCCACCCTACGTCAACTGGCGCCGTCTATGGGAAAGAAAAGTGCTGGAATCATGGTTGCACCGGCTCCATCTGCAATGACCATCGACACGCCTACAATCACAGCGTCGATCCGCTTCGGCTCTTTCGAATTCGTCCCCCACCCGCCGGCCCATCGATCGGTGTACGCCGATCTCTACGGAGGTATGTGCCTTACTTTCGGTAGCATGAAATTCCATGTGAACAAGTGGGGGACGATTCGACTCTCCGACCGAGCACCTGCATCTTCGTCGACTACGGAGATCGCGCCGGCTTCGACTGCATCACCTGCATCTTCGTCGACTACGGAGATCGCGCCGGCTTCGACTGCATTACTTGCATCTTCGTCGACTACGGAGATCGCGCTCGATTCGACTGCATCACCAGCATCTTCGTCGACTACGGAGATCGCGCCTACATCACCTACCCCGTTTTCACCTCCGACCGCGGAGATCGCACCTGCTTCGACCACAGGACTCGCGCCTTCATCGACCGTGGAGATCGCATCTGCCTCGACTACATCCGCATCTCCTTCGACTTCGGCACCCGCGACACCATCGACTGCTGCTTCGCCGGAAGAATTCTGCATCGACTGCGGCGTCTACCACGTCGCCTCCATCTTCGGCTCCGAGGACAGCTCCGGCGGCGAGAGCAGCAGCAACACCACGTATTCGAATTGCGACTGCGCAATCTTACCCCGTCCAAGTCTTCATGGTGGACGCAACAAATAACAGGACACCCGGAACCGGTCCCCACCGCGAGGAACCTACGTTCCCAATGGAAGTCACCATGCCGGACAAAGTAACCACCCTAGTGATCACTCAAGAGATGGGAATCCGGGCCATGAAGCATGCCCAAGAGTGTACTTTTCCTCCTACGGAAGCGACTCGAGAGGACATGATGGCATACCAATACCTCGTGTGGAAGGAGAACGAGAAGCTGCTACTAGAGAAAGCCGAGCTGGCCCGGCGTAAAGAACTCGCTGATGCGTCGAGTGCTCGCCGCGCAGCCTACTCCTTCTCTTCCTCGGGACCCACTGTCACGCAAGAACATGGCCGTTATCGATCACGTGCCCGTGTAATGACGGATGACGAAAGGGCCGCGACTACCCGCAACCTCGAGTCATCCTTCATGTCAGAAGACGCAGACGGGATACCCATCCCCAAAACAGCCTCGGGTGCTCTCATGTCGCTGTCCACGTACCTGCGGGCAACACAACCTCCGGAGGGCGACCCTCGCGCAGCTCTACATCGGCAACAAATCCAGGCGCTCCGCTTAGCAGAGGAGGCGCTAATTCCAGGAGCCACACCCGCAACAACGACCCAACCACGCGGAGATCGCGAAAGGCGCGACCGCGAACGCGCAGCGCGCGGAGATCGACCCGTTCGTCACCTGCAAGAGGGGGAAGACTTGCGCAACGTCATCACGCAGCGAACAGTCGACCGCAACCGCTCCAAACGACCCGTCAATACCCCGACTGAGGAACTTTACTCGGACGATGACAATGAACCTTGCGGTCTTGCCTGCTTCAACTACCGCATCCGCGCCACAAGAATACCGCGAGGCTTCAAGCTCACGTCCGAGTCAGTCAAGTTCGACGGCACACAGGATCCCAAACTCTGGCTCGACGATTACATCGTCGCAATCAACTATCAGGGAGGTACCACTACAACAGCCATGCAGTATGTCCAGCTGATGCTCGTAGGATCAGCACGCACCTGGCTCCAGAACCTGCCCGGGAACTCCTTCAATTCTTGAGACCAATTCGAAGATGCTTTCGTCAAGAACTTCCTCGGCACATATTCAAGGCCTGCGACATTCGCGAAACTGCAAGCTTGCAAGCAACGGAAAGACGAGTCACTACGATCATACATCCAGCGCTGGACACTCATGCGCAACTCTGTCGGAATCGTTTCAGAGGACAGAGCAATCGTCGCATTTATCCGTGGAGTCACTCGACATGATCTTCGAGAAGCCTTCGGTCGCAATCCATAGTCGAGCTCATGAAGATTGCCAACGAATGGGCGGACGACGAAGACTCTGTGCGCAATGAGTTCCCAGACGAGGAAGGAGAACCACACAATTGGGGCCGCAGAAACAACTGTGGCAGCGATCGCCGCCACAAGCGCAAGGCCCGCTTCGATGAAGGCGAGCCAGCCGAGTTAGTGGCGGCTGGATTCACCGACACCCGAGAAGACCGGAGCCGTGACAACAATCGTCAGAGCAGTCGAGGCCGGGAAGAGTACATGACCTTACGCACCCGAGAAAATTATGTTTAATTACAATCATGGGGGGGGGGGCAATCGCCCCCATCCCCCACGGTGAGATGTAAACACTTTTTAACATAATTTTTAGACATGAACATGCAAGTTCCAGTTGCCCAAAGTAGTTAAATTTATAATATTGTCAAAATGCACTCCAAGTAACTTTAAGCACAAATTAATTAAATCTCATTAAGTTAGACTGAACTCCCCTATCGAACTCATGGACAACAGGAATTCGTGGTCGATGTGTTGGAATGATTTCTCGCATTTGAAACGTGCTCTATCTAACGTAAAGACGTTGGTATGAGAACAAGTACAATTAAAATGCAAACATCACATTGATCATATGATAGAGTCATTGATTCGACATCTCGCCCCAATCTCGGTTGCAGCAAAGGAAACATTTTGACATTTCATCAAGCAAATATTCGTCCGACAAGTTTGGTTAAATGCAAGACAGGTTTTAAAAGAAAAATCCTAATAAATAATCAAGAGCAGAGAAGAAGATAGCTCATTTAAGTGATGGTCAAAATTGATGGTAATATAGTCTACTGAATTTTAGAAGGTGTTCACACTATAAAAATGATCAATAATGACCTGATTTCTTCCCTTTTCTTAATTGGCTCCATTTTGTTACCAGTTCATTAAAACTTAGGATTATGATGTCATTTTCTGCACGAATTGACATCTTTCAAGAGAGCTCACAACCATCATTTTTCCAATTGAGCGAACATATGTCCTCGCATTATTAACCCGTGGCAATTTCGACTTAAGATTTTCATTGCTTCTTGCGTCGCGCCATAAGAGAGTTTTGTTTTTTATTCACAAACTATTTTTTGGCAGGTGTATATGTTGGGGTTCGTAGCAGAAAACAATAATTTTTCTAACTATCGCAACACCGAAATACTAGCCAAGGATCTATCTATCTAGTAATGCGGTAACGGAGAAGATGTCGGCAACATACCCTTGTAGACCGATAGCGGGGATTACGCTCCCGCAACATGCGTTGTCGATGAAGACGACGTAGCCGACCTCGAGGTCGCGTAGAACTTGGCGCGACGAAGACGAAGGTGGCGCGACGATGACGCCCTGGCTCCACGAATGTGGCGCCTCCGAGTACTCGCACACATGCGGAGCTTGACGACGACTCCCGGGCTCTCCGATCCAGCCGAGATAGCGGAAGTAGAACTTTTGGTTGGAATCCCGCAGCACAACGGCGTACTGCGGTATAGATTTCTCACGCGCGCGTAGTCCTTACAAGGGGACCGCGCACAACGGGAGGTGGAGAGAGGGTGGAAGTGGGCGGAGGGCCATCCTCGACCAATAGAAATAAATCCTGAATTTATTCTCTATTTTTCTGTATTTTTTTCCAAAAATATGCCCCTCCTTATATAGGGGGAGCCAGGCTGCAGGCTGCCAGAGCAACTGGCTCCCCAATGTGGGACTAAAAAGAAGCAGCAGGGGAGCAGCACCGGCCGGCCGGCCTGGCCATGCGTACGTGCGTGGTGGCCTTTGGCCCCATGCACATGCATGTGCATGCATGGTGCCCACATGGGCCCAATTTGGCCCATGTGTGGGCTGCACCTTTTTTTATAATTATTATTAAATTAATATAAAATATATATAATTAATATATTTGTATATTATTTAATTTCCCGTGACTCCGAAACAATTTCCGGACCACCCGAACTTTCTTCGGACATACCCCGGAACCCTTCCGATTCCACCGAAACCTTTCCGGTTCATTTTCTCTCTCTATTTCTATTATTCCGATAATTCCAAAACGATCTCTAAGCATCGTCAAGACCTTAAGTGTGTTACCCTACGGTTCAGAAATACTCCAGACATGGTCAAGACCCCTCGCTCGCCAATGACCGTCAGGGAGACCTGGATGCCTATGACGGTCCCTGTGCATTCCAGAATAATCGTCGTTGAACCGTTAACATGATATGTTCATTCCTTTTGTTCTTCGATACTACCCTAGTCCGAGATACGATTGTCAACATCCTATGTTGTGTTTTATCTCGTTACCGACAAGGGTTACTTAACTCGTTCCGTGATATTATATCTCAATGACCTAGTCATACGCTGCGCAGCTTTAGATATAATCTCACCGAGTGGGCCCAGAGTATCTTTCCATCACACGGATGAACAAATCCCGCTCTTGATTACTCGCCCCGACTATTTCCTTCCAATACCCGAAAGTGTCACCTTTATTGTCACACTATATAAGATATGACGTTTGATGCAATCAAAGTATTTTCCAGAAGCAGCGACTTGATATAATCTCACGGTCTAAGGAATAAGTTATCACGTTACTTTCCTATTGCAGTGTTGAACTTAGTGATACGATCCTTATGCAATACTTTGGTGGGTAATGTCCATCAAATTATTCTTCCAATAAAATGATTCCATCATCAACTGTTATGAATCAATATGATCGGGAAATCACGATCATCCATTGACTGATGGACTAGTTTATATAGAGGCTTAACTAGGGACTCTGGTTTGTTTTACATACCACACGTGTATTAAAATTCCGATTAATACAGTTATAGCATGGTATAAAACTAATTATAAACTTAATGAGATAATGCAATAAATCCTTGTTATTTATTTGCCTCTAGGGCATATCTCCAACAGTCTCCCACTTGCACTAGATTTCAAATAAATCCAGCTGCATTTCTATACTAATCATACAACCTTATCTTTTATAAGCGTTTATGATAATGCTTGCTTAATGGAAGAGGTTTCCTTCGGCCAGAACCTTTCATAACCGTAAGATCTTTGCGAATCATTGACATCACCTTGTTTGATATCATCATGCTATCTTTATAACAAATATACATATTTGGCAACTAAGTGAGACTTTTGTTTCCCTGCGCTAACTCTGATCCTATATCAGTTAATCGCATTAAAACACACTCAGTTTCAGAGAATACCTTTTCTCCACCAATCCTATGTAATTTCGCAGTATCTTTATACTTTTATATTTACCTAAGTAGATCCTGACATTCTATTGTCAGTCAAATGCCTTAACAATTAATCCTATAACGATTTGATCCTTATTTCTTTCTGTCATCCAGGTTGATCCTTTTAACATAACATTTGTTAAACTCATCATCCTTCATAGACTTGAAATAACCACATACATCCTCAGTTTCTCTTAAACAATGAGGATAAGCTTGGTTTTACTTGTGATGAATCATAAATTCATCTCAGCACTTGTTCTTCTTATAGGAACATCATTATGTCACGTCGAGTATATAATATGATTCCATACGTTGCCACCTTATCATGGCATAGAGGTGCAACATATATTACAATCATAATTATTTTTCTCTAGATTTATAAGGACCAATTCCTTATCCTCTCTTATTCCGACCTTTCAGAATCTAATCTAGAAAAACACCTCGATTTATTTAAAATTCCCTGATCCATTTCAAAAATAGTCGCTCATATTTTAAATACATATGACTTTATCGTAATTCCATAATTACTTCTAATTCATTTTCCTGATACCGTCTATTATATGTCATTCACATATAAGCACCCGATTTAGCTCCCACTCAAAAATTCAATCATATTTTATTTTGTGTAGCTCACAAGCTCCCACTCAATAATACGTCTTTACATATTAAATATGATGAGCTGTCCTACTCCCACTTAAATTATACAAATATAATTTCTTTCGATATTTTGGTCTATACCAAATCCTTGATCATTTATCAATTCGAAAAATTCCAAATACGATGTATTACACTTGTCTAATACAAATCCAAAAGACTTAGGCATGTCTACATCTGATGTAGTCAAAACAATTTTGATTTTGTCCAAGACATTCTTTATGACAAAATTAGCTTTATGTCCTTCTCATAGTTTCATTCTTTTCACACAACTTGTCATGTGAAAAATCAAGCAACTTTTAACTTGATAAGATTCAAGCAACATTTACTTTCATAATCTTAAATGTAACCCTTTGGATCTATGACTCATTAGTCATGGTTCGAATTTGGTATCACCTTAATTTCTTTGTATTTCGTAGGTATCCCTTGTTCTAGTAACAAGATCATTAAACATGAATATTAATCTGTGACCGGACAGAAAATATTCTTTAATGCCTACTATTTGTAAAAGCTCCTTAATGAAAACAACATGATCTTTTATCATAATTTTTCATTTCCATTTGTAGAGTTTTGTTACCGGAACATGTTTCCGAAACATTACTTCTCACACAATGCGAATAAGGTCAATTACCTTTTAAGCTTTTTCCTTTATTCCATATCATTTCTTGAAAACTTGTTTTTCAATGAATCACCAAGTTAGCAATACTAGTTTTGCCCTTGTTGGTGTTTGCATATGAAATATATATTCATTCCTACTATGAATATTTTTACAAAGAACCATTTCGTGTATATTTTTATCCTATAAAACACGACACTAAGTATATTGTCGTTTCACACGAAATTTAGGTGAAAATTTAAAATAAGGGAGTTTACTAATTCTAACAAAAACATTCTACGTAACATCTAATCTTTTAAGAGATACCTTTTAAGACCATACTTTATTCAAAATAGAGTATGATTATAATATTCTAATAAATCAACATGTTTGATAATATTATAATTTGTGAACCGAAATTCACAAGTCTTTTATGATAAAATAAATCTTTAAAATCTTTGTTATTATAATCCAATTATAAGGGCCCGATTTTATATCCTCCTTTTCTCCGAAAAATCCTTTTGATCTAATCAAATAATTTCAGACCATTGTATCCTTTAGCAAATACTTTTATTTACTAGGTCATACAATAAAAGGGTTGCAATAATAATTTTACTACTCAATTTAATTTAACAATCATCTTGTATGATTTCAAATTAAATTTCTTCTCATATTGACATATCAATATTTTTCAATCATCATGTCTCATTAGACATCACCCATGCAAATACACAAGATCAAAATATCCAAAATATTTGCAATGCTAATATGATTAAAAATTTGGTAGTGCATTTTATTATTGACTTAGGATATTTATTTTAACATTTTATGTCCATTGCGCCATCATTAAGATCAATACACGAATAACATTTTAATAATCGAAATGTGACCATAAAACTTTATTCATAAAACAACTTGCTTGTTCCATTACAAATATGAATAACTTGTCTCATCGAATATAAGACACACTGATTACAATCACTCTCAAAATCGATTACAAAAACTCTTATTCAAATCTACTAATCAAATTGATAACTATGGGCTTGAAACTCTTTGGCCATCAACTCTTTTGCTTGCCATCATTCCGCAATATCATGTCGTACTCTGCAGCTATCCTGTTATATTCTGGTGCTGTTTCAATAAAACAGGACATAAGCATCAAATACTTAAATATTAACAAGTGTGAGAAATAACATTTATAACTCGTATATCAAATATACCTTGCGTGTCATCAATTTCTCCTTCAATGGGTTCCACCTTCACATCTTTGATTTCGACCAGGAAATCAATGAAGAGGAGTGACTCACTTTTAATCACATACTCATCGACAAGCTCTTTATAGCTAGGAGGTAGAGAACGCAACACTGCCTGTATCGCAAAAGTATCCGCCATCCAGTAGCCGCACATGTTTGTGAGATCGTTGTGAATGTCAAACACCCGACACAAATGTGTTTCCAAGCAGGTATGTTCTTCCATCTTGAGTGAAAGAAAATTATCCAGCTGCCTGAATTGCTCAAGTTTCACTCGGTTTACAAACCAAGTTTTAAGAGCATTTATCATCACAAAAGGCTCCATGTGGCGAAAATCATTTTTCAACTCATGATCCATGCAGCCAAACATCGTGTATTGAACACTTCTGAAAATGTCACGACGTTGACGAAAATCTTCTTTCGCCTCTGCACTTGCGGAGTTTCCTGGGTTATCTCCTAAGAATTCTTCTATCACGTAAGAGATGTCGTTTTGATAGAGGACGCCTTTCAGGTTTCTGTACCACTCCATGAAGTTGGATCCATCGTTTCGAAGACTTTCTTTGTTAATGAAATGATTGAACTCAAGACTTTCTTCCTTAGGATAAGGCATGATCTACAGAGATAATTCGCAAAGAACGTATAGGGCTAAGTTTATAAAATATGAGCTTAGTTTATAATCATATTATCAAACATACTCCACTAAGATAATCATCCCTAAAATCATCTCAGCGATTACACGATCCCAATTCACTATACCACCCCCGATCGTCACGGCCGGCGGCATAGCTGCAAGGGTGGACATCGAAATGTCGATCACAACATTCATGTGACTCATGCTCGATCTTTCAATCTTCACGTGTTTCGAGGCTATGTCTGTACATACTAGGCTCGCCAATTAAAACCTTAGTGTATTGCATGTGCAACGTGGCTTACACCCACTTTATGTGAACGCAGATACGTCTGACACCCGATCGTCACGGCCTGCCTCGTAACGGAGAACTTTCAGTGGTGCACACTAAGGGAGAACACAACTTTGGTATTTTATTTAGGGATCATCCTATTATAGCTACCGTCGTATATCTAATATATAAGCACTCAATAGGATATACACACAACAATACAATATCAAATAATGAATGAAGTGCGATATGACATGGCCCATGCGCCTTGGTCTTCATGGCGCGTCCCGGCGGTGCTCCGAGTCTACGGTGCCACCTTTTGCCTTCGATAACATAAAACTTACCGTAACCATGTCATATTAAAATGCCCACTGCAAAACAAAGTTAGACGCTCTCTACTTTTACTTTTGCATGTTTTACGTGGCTGCTAGGCTTTCGTGGAGAACCGTTTCTTACCTACGAATATACAACCACAACATCGATTAAATAATTGTCTCTATTACACCCTTTTCAGGGCCCTCCATTGAAAATGCTAAGCCATCTAAAGAGAGAGAAACAGACACCCGCTAGCCGCATATATGGTACAAGCCATATGTCAGTTGCGGAACCAGTCTCGCGTAAGCGTACGCGTAAGGTCGGTCCGGGCCGCTTCATCAACTCGATGCCGACAACATTAGCAAGTGCACGCGAGAGGGTAACAATTATAGAATCGATGCCCACATTCAACATGTGTTCTAACCGTACCAGCAATACTACGCATAGATCGGCTCTGATACCACTGTTGGGGTTCGTAGCAGAAAACAATAATTTTTCTAACTATCGCAACACCGAAATACTAGCCAAGGATCTATCTATCTAGTAATGCGGTAACGGAGGAGATGTCGGCAACATACCCTTGTAGACCGATAGCGGGGATTACGCTCCCGCAACAAGCGTTGTCGATGAAGACGACGTAGCCGACCTCGAGGTCGCGTAGAACTTGGCGCGACGAAGACGAAGGTGGCGCGACGATGACGCCCTGGCTCCACGAATGTGGCGCCTCCGAGTACTCGCACACATGCGGAGCTTGACGACGACTCCCGGGCTCTCCGATCCAGCCGAGATAGCGGAAGTAGAACTTTTGGGTGGAATCCCGCAGCACAACGGCGTACTGCGGTATAGATTTCTCACGCGCGCGTAGTCCTTACAAGGGGACCGCGCACAACGGGAGGTGGAGAGAGGGTGGAAGTGGGCGGAGGGGCATCCTCGGCCAATAGAAATAAATCCTGAATTTATTCTCTATTTTTCTGTATTTTTTCCAAAAATATGCCCTTCTTATATAGGGGAGCCAGGCTGCCAGAGCAACTGGCTCCCCAATGTGGGACTAAAAAGAAGCAGCAGGGGAGCAGCACCGGCCGGCCGGCCGGCCTGGCCATGCGTGCGTGCGTGGTGGCCTTTGGCCCCATGCACATGCACATGCATGGTGCCCACATGGGCCCAATTTGGCCCATGTGTGGGTGCACCTTTTTTTCTTTTTAATTATTATTAAATTAATATAAAATATATATAATTCATAATTAATATATTTGTATATTATTTAATCTCCCGTGACTCCGAAACAATTTTCGGACCACCCGAACTTTCTTCGGACATACCCCGGAACCCTTCCGATTCCACCGGAACCTTTCCGGTTCATTTTCTCTCTCTATTTCTATTATTCCGATAATTCCAAAACGATCTCTAAGCATCGTCAAGACCTTAAGTGTGTTACCCTACGGTTCGGAAATACTCCAGACATGGTCGAGACCCCTCGCTCGCCAATGACCGTCAGGGAGACCTGGATGCCTATGACGGTCCCTGTGCATTCCAGAATAATCGTCGTTGAACCGTTAACATGATATGTTCATTCCTTTTGTTCTTCGATACTACCCTAGTCCGAGATACGATCGTCAACATCCTATGTTGTGTTTTATCTCGTTACCGACAAGGGTTACTTAACTCGTTCCGTGATATTATATCTTCAATGACCTAGTCATACGCTGCGCAGCTTTAGATATAATCTCACCGAGTGGGCCCAGAGTATCTTTCCATCACACGGATGAACAAATCCCGCTCTTGATTACTCGCCCCGACTATTCCTTCCAATACCCGAAAGTGTCACCTTTATTGTCACACTATGTAAGATATGACGTTTGATGCAATCAAAGTATTTCCAGAAGCAGCGACTTGATATAATCTCACGGTCTAAGGAATAAGTTATCACGTTACTTTCCTATTGCAGTGTTGAACTTAGTGATACGATCCTTATGCAATACTTTGGTGGGTAATGTCCATCAAATTATTCTTCCAATAAAATGATTCCATCATCAACTGTTATGAATCAATATGATCGGGAAATCACGATCATCCATTGACTGATGGACTAGTTTATATAGAGGCTTAACTAGGGACTCTGGTTTGTTTTACATACCACACGTGTATTTACAATTCCGATTAATATAGTTATAGCATGGTATAAAACTAATTATAAACTTAATGAGATAATGCAATAAATCCTTGTTATTTATTTGCCTCTAGGGCATATCTCCAACAGTATACTGTTTAGAAACATTGTTAGGTTCTCAGTTAGTTCAACACTGCATGTTTCATACTCCAAAGAGTTACTACCTCCATACCAAAATATAATATATTTTAGTATTTTTCTTATACGAGTATACTAGACATGTATTGGTGTGTAGATTCACTCATTTCTATCTGTATCTATCCATATGTACTTCATATAAGATAATATTTTGGTACGGAGGGAGTAGTATAGATATTTGCCTCCTATAGCTCAAACACGAGTTCACTCTACTCATTAGACATGGCTGCCACAAATCGATTATATTCTTCTTCTTTTTTACATTGTGCGCTCGTAGGCATACATTACTTGTATTGATAAAAGTACGGATACAGAGATGACACGAATACAAGCAACATAAAACTAAGAGAAAACAAGCGACTGAACTGCTGCAAACCACCAATGCTGCAACTACCAAGCATACACGTGTTCCGCCGTCGCGAGAGAAAAATAACACCAGCAGTTGGTCCACATCTTGACGCTGAAAAAACCCTTACCATAAGGTGTTAATGAGCCGCAATAGCCACCAGCCCCGTAAGGCTAGATCTATCCCGATAAAGAACATCGACCGGAGGAGCCCTCCGAGCCTCTTCAAGGTCGGATCCGGGACCAACGCCACCCCACCCTTCAACAGGCGGCCGAATCCCCCACCATCTTCCGCAGATCCACAGCATTCAGCACCGTCGTACTCCAAGAGCAGCCCCTTCCCGCCGTCACGCCTAGACGCAACGTCAGATTGAAACTGCTCCGACAGTTTGTACTCCACAAACCTCTCGCCGGCGTCGGCAACACCTCCTACAAGCATGAACAAGGGTCGGAAGACCATTATTCCTACGAGCACCATCGTCATCAGCCCAACCATGACGCCGACAGAGGAAACACGAAACCTAAAAAAACTTAGAACGAAAACACCACACAAACGAGAGCCGGAGCTCCCCTCCCCCTCGTGCTGCCAATACAGCGAGCGGAGGGGAAGGGGAGCAGCGGATCGCCGGCGGGGAACTCTGGCCGTATCGATTCTATCTTTTCCCTCCGAAAATAGTTGCATTTGTTTTTTGTTGTTGTTGAGGGAATTCCGAAAATAGTTGCAGAGCAAAAAGCATCCATCCCCATAAGCACCGTGGGCCAAACCTAAGCCCGTTACGGATACACGACATGAGGCGGAACGGGTGGGCCTGGTTCAGCTGAGTGGTACCAGTCGGTGGTTCTGGATGGCCCGTGTTACTTCTTCACAACTAATGGCCCATAACATATCCGTCGTGGTGGGTGCCATTTGTTCTGTGAAACGGCATGACTATCCTCCAGGAAAAAAAAACCAAAGGAGGCCAATGGTTCCTCCTGTTTTTTTTTACTTTTGGACACACGTCGATGGCTGATCATCGGGAGGGGAGACAGAGAATGCAAAGCAAGCAGCCAAATAAATGTGTGGCCGGTCATATATGCAGGTAGCCTCACCTCACAGGGGAGAGAAGGAGAGAATCTCTCACCACGTCCGTGTACATATCTTCTGGGCCTATCTAGCCTGGATGCAAAAGATCAATTTACGGCCATACTCACAACTTTATGCGCGCGCGCACCTTTTCCCTTTTGGGACACGTCCGCAGCGCAAAGGTGCAGAGGTCCGTGCGTGGCGACAGCCAAAAGGACACCGACATCGACGGCGACCACTCCGTCCACAGGGAGGCCGGATATGGATACGCGAGATCCATCCATCCATGGCCAGAGAGAAATGGCGTGGGAGGTTGACGTGCCTTGGCTCCTGGATCACTGCCGAAACCAAACCACGGCGGGCGGCGGGCGGCGGGCGGCGTCGCGGTCAGTGACTCCCGAGTGAAAGAAATGGCTCTGAATCAAAT
Source organism: Poa pratensis (assembly GCA_947311845.1). Classification (NCBI taxonomy): domain Eukaryota; kingdom Viridiplantae; phylum Streptophyta; class Magnoliopsida; order Poales; family Poaceae; genus Poa; species Poa pratensis. Next base: position 57,213,723 of record CAMZMU010000036.1, on the reverse strand, counting down.
GGCGGGAATCTCCGTTGCTGGCCCTGTTTGTTCGGTGGAGGGACATGTGGATCACGTTGCGTTTGTTCTTGTTTGTTGGCTTGGCTTGGCTCCAACTGGACGTGGACGGCCGGACACGCCAACAGCTAGTAGCTACTAGTAGGTGCAACTTTGAGCTTACTGAATTGTAGGCGTAGGTGGTTTGGAAGCGAACAATAGGGGATGGTGGCGCCGCGCCACGCCGCAGTGCGAGAGAGCAGTGAATCATGGCAACCTGCAGCAGCAGGAGGATCACGCCTCGGCTCTCGGGTCGTGAAGGTGGTGGCGTGGACACATGCTAGCTAGCTACTCCACCTCGCTCTGAATCCCGAGCTAGCTCCGTCCGACCAGGTAGCAGGTCACGCGCTCCGCGTTGCGTCCGCACGGCCGGGCACGTCCGCGGATTTTGCTCTTGAGGCTTCCCGTCGTTTTCCGCGCAAGATTTGCTCATCGACCTGGGATCCCTCCGGCCAACCCTCAACTTTACCTACTGTGCGTCGTCCGTGCCCATCCCTCCCTCCACTGCGGCTGACCGCTGTCGCCTTGCCCTGAATCGGCAGGCACCGCTCGCCACAGTGCTGCGCCGCGCCTGAAAAGACGGAATGAAAAGGACCCCGCCGTCTGGTTTTAAGAGCCTGCACACACACACCCATGCCTATCTCGCCACATCGCGTCACGCATCAGATCAAGCGCTGACTTTGATTCCTTCCAGATGCTCCAGAGTCATCAATTGTTAAAGTACCGCTAGCTTGTACTCTCGAATTTGTCTTGTTACGTAGCCTAAAATATAACGTATTTTCTAAAAGAAATTTGATGCGTACATACATAACACCCGTGCACGTCGAGTGGTACAAGTATACGAGTCCATCATCACTGGTTGCAGTATTGGTTGGAAGAAAGGCATACGTACCCGAGCAGAGACAGCTGCGTGTTTAATTAGCCAGATGGAGATCGAGATGCCACTACCCGGATCAGAACAGACAGTTGAGCTAGCACAGCTTCTTTTAGAGGAGAACAGTCGAGTTGAGCAGAGCCGCGTACGTAATTAAGAAGACGGAAAGGGAAGGAAGCACAAGCTAGACCACAGTTTTGGCGCATGGGATGTGAACTGCGCCTTTCCAATCAAAAAGAGGTCAACAAAGATGTCTCTCGATCGTCTCTGGGAATGATTGGCTGGCCGGCTGATGCCGCGTACTACGTGCTCGATAGATCGTCGCCACGTCACGGTCAACGTTTCTGCTCCGGTCTCGGTTCCTCTTTCGTTGAACCGTTCAGTTGGATGGTTACACGCCACTAGCCACTCATGTCCCTACTATTTTTCGGATGTAGTAAAATAGAACAACATTCCTTGTCCTATCATCACTTTAGAAACACTTCAATAAGCAAATCAGTATAATTACTCTAATTCCTTTTCGTGGAGATCCTTCCTCGTGTGAGCAGCCTGTCCTACTCCTATAGATAGTTAGCAAAAAAACAAATATAAGCAGTACGCTGCTGCTGTCTGTGCGTACATGGAATTCCTTCGAACTGTAACCTGCTAGTACTGTACGTGCTAGGTACGGCTGATTACTGGCGGTGTCAAGCTAATCCGCACACAGATTGGACTTGGCAGTAGATCCACATGCGAACACGCGGTGCAGAGCGGTGGATAGGTCGTGGTGGTCCTCACTCCCTGCCTCTCCAAATGAACAAATTTACAGACTAGAAAAAACAATTACAAATCCTTGTCCTGGCCCTGTTGGCATCTGTCTCTCTTTGTTATCTTCCCCAATTCAGCAAAACCAAGCCAAAGTACGGGAATCACATGAGCTTTTCTTACCCTCGATAATACTCCTAATTAAGTAAAAGGCGCACACTGATAGATGATGTACTGGAGTACTGCAGCTAGTACGCCAATTAATTCCTTGTCCTGGCCACCGCAGACAGTTTGCGACAAACGACTTACTCCACTCCACAGTGATCACCCTTTCGCTCACTCATCATGCATGCTCATCACAGACTGTTCACAAACATGAAATTGACATGTCTGCACCTGGCAGGCGGACACGTGGAAGGAGGAGGGACACGCGACGGACGTGAGCTAGTGACGGCACAGATGAGATCCGACTGACGGACGGAGGGGGATCTAATTAATTAACGACGGCAAGGCATCGTCAGCAGTAAAAAGCATAATAGAAAGGGGATCACATGTATGGATGAGCCACCACAAACCGGCCTCCTCGCTTTGCTTTGCCTTTTCCCTTTCCGCTTTCGGCTGACGAGCTGCTGCCGCTACCACACTGTATGGGTGAAGTGGAGTATAATCTGCAAGCAGGTGGATTCTGTTCTTGTGTCCAAGTTAGTTCCTTGTGGTTGGTGAGAATCTGGTGTGCGACCAGGTTAACCAAAGACTCCCTCTGATTACACGCGGCCGAAAGACGAAGAAGCCGGCAGGCGGTTGAGCTTGGTCCGTTGACGGACGCGGCAACAAAGAAAGGAACAACTCGGATAGCGCCTAGTCTCCAGCCTGCCGCGTGAACCGGCCATCCGCCAAGCCCATCACGGCCGTCCGTCCGTGTGGGACACGTTTCGACATCCTGAAGAAGCCATGCCACCGGCTTCGGCTTCGGATAGAGGCAGCGGTGGCCACTTGGCTTCCCTGCCATTTATTTATGACGACGCAACCGAAGGACGACGACGTCAAGCAGAGCAGCCCCGTTAGGCGTGTGGGAAAGGTCGGAATTGCCCATGGACGAATGGAGTAATGGGTGTGGGTGGTGTGGTGGTTGCACTGTTCCAGGTGAGGTGGTGCCAACAGCCCCTACTAGGCTGCCTATGGGAGTGGTAGGATACTACACATAATATATGCTCGTGTCCTTTCTTGGGTTGGCTGGCTCGGATCGAGTTGGTTCGGGACCAGCCACCTACCGTGGAATGGAAACCATCCACCGCTCCCTACCCCCAATACCACCAAAGTACTACTCCTACTCCTACTCCGTATAATACAAGCTTGGTTAGAGCATCTACAATAGGTGATGCATAATAGCAGTTAACCGTCTTGTATATTATATGGGGAAAACCTCTCCAACAGCAGCCCGTCATATAAATTTTGTCCAAAATTTACTACATCGCGGTGTATAATATGCACCGGAAATCTAAATATAGATCACCTCCAGTTGTGACTAAAAACAATTTAACTGCCGCGCGGAAGCTTCATCCGCCACTTCACCTCCTCCCCCGCCGACGCAGATTCCGACAAAATCCGCCACCGCCGCGGGGCCTCCTCGCCACATCCACTGCAGTCCCAATCCCCCCACCACCCCCCCCCCCCCCCAAATTGTATCAAATCGCCGATGCCGCCAACCTCCAATCTGCCCCTGCACGTTCCCCCTCCATGGCACCGAAAAAGAAGAGCAAGAGCAAGTCTGGCTTCAACAGCGTGTGGGAGCCCGACCGCTACACCGCCGAGCTGCAGGGCGACGACGTGCGTTGCTGGCTCAACGCGTTCGACCTCGCCGCCCGCGCGTACGACATCGCCGGTTGGAGGCTCGAAGCTCAACTTTCCGGCTATCGAATCCCGGGAGGATGGGGAGTTCATGGGCCCCTTGGTGAACATCGTGGCCAGCCCGACAAAGCGTGAGAACCGCGTTGTCCTCGAGCAGCGGGGACGAGGAGACGATGGCGAGGTTCGCGCTGGAGAGCACGCAGTACGAGCTGGCGTTCTACTGGAAGCGGTCCCTGGAGCAGAAGAAGTAGGATTGGAGAAGGAGGAGATGATCAAGAAGGAAAGCGAGGCTGGCCCCTCGACGGTGATCCCGATGGACTCCTCGGACGGATGTGGCTAGAGTGAGGACTCCTTCTCCTCGCTCGAGTGGCCGTCGATCTACCATAGTAATCTATCGTTTAGTTCGTATGATGCAATGTAGTCGGTAGAATGATCTATCGTAATAAAGTACCGTATGCAAGGCTTTGACGTTGTTTGCTATGTAGTTCGTATCAACATTTTGGATGCTTTTTGTATGAATTGCAATGTTCGGATGTTACTTTAGGGAAGCTGTTGACGAGCCGTGCCCAGACTGTTGGAGTTGGACCTTTCTGATTATGTCAAAGCTCTCATTTTGGTGTCGTAAAATTTACATCAAGCCATTTTTGGTGTCCTATATTACACCAATTAGAGATGCTCTTGGGAAAATACTGTGGAGACTTTTTTTGGTTGACCTTTACTAGAGACTATTATTACCACTTGTATGTTACAGGTGGCGGTCCGATGCAAGCGCGACACGAGGGCACGGTGGACTGAGCTAGCCAAGCTCCTAGAGGCAGTGACCACTTGTCATCAATCAAGGAAAAGAAAGAGGCTGAGTGAATTCACCGGTGTGTTTTCGGCAGCGCCTTTTTGGCCAACTGTCCCAGGTGGTAGGATAGTAAATGTCACAGGCAGCTGAGCTGAGGGCAACTACCCTAGAAAGAGAAAGGGCGAGAACGTGGCGGACGCGGTTCCGTTAACGTCAGCTCCGGAACGGAACGGAACGCCGACGACCTCGTCTCCGTCTACTCCTCCAACCGAACGAGAAAGAAGGAAAGCGAGAAAATTAAAGGAGAGAAAAGCGTGGGCGACGGGTACAAGTGGGTCTCTCCCCGCGGTGCGCTGCGGTTTCGCCATATCACCACCCACCCTCTCCTCTCCCCCACATCTCCCCGTTCCGTCCCGTCCCCTTCCACTTCCGGCGACCTCCTCCGCCCTCGCCGGCACGGTGGGGCCCCATTGCTGGCCCTCAATTGCTCCAGTGACCCTCTTCCTCCTCCCTCCCGCGTAGCGCGGGAATTTACCAACCAACCACCCAGAGGAAGGAGGAACACTGCCGGACCTCGGTCGGGTCGGGTAGGGATCCGCTCCGGGCGAGCGCGGAGGGAATGCGGGACCGGTGACGCCGGCGAATTCTCTAGACGGGCCTCCGCGAGCGCTGCCGGAGACATGGTGAGTCGTCGCGAGATCTGTGTTCCCCCCCTCCCTCTGCAATTTCCGCTGCTCTTCCCTTTCGCGCCTTATTTCTCCGGCATCCCCTGCCGCCTCAGTTCAATTAATGCCTGTTCGTCGTCGGTTACTGTTCGATTCCTCTCAACGAGGACTACATTTTTTCCCCTTCGAATTGTTGCGTCGTTTTCCCTGTAAATTCCCTTGCCCGCTCGCTCGCCGAGCGATTCGTAGATTCCGCCACGAATCGCACCAATTTCGCGGAGAATTATCCGGAACTAGTTCGTACCCGTTAATTAATCAGCGCCCAGCCTCAAATCACCCGTGTATATGCGTTCTGTGTTTTGCGTCTCCGTGAATTCCGAGGCCGTCAATGTTGGAAACGCAGAGGAGCTTTTTGCGCGACCCTTTTCTGTTTGGAATTGTTCCTAGTTCGTATCATCAGCAGCGGAGCTGTACTAGCCCGGCGTCGCGCTGTTGGATCAGATAGATTCACTACGTCACCATGCCGCCTGCAGGAGTAAAGTTAAAAACACCAGCTAGGATGATTTTACTAGTATTTATTTTCCTCCACTTTTTCCCCTTCTGCTTTGGGTTAATTATTAGTATGCTCTTGGTAAATTGCTGGTACAAGTTAAGGCTGGTCCTATTCTTGCCGTGTGGTGGGGTTGCATTCCAATTCCATTGTTCGGCAACCAGGCAGTGGCATCTTCCTCCCTTTTCCCACAAATTTCTGCCACTCCAATCGTCGTACCCGCATGTGCGTAATTCTCCCTTTGACCAAGTGTAGAAATGACCTTTTTCCTCTTCCTTTCTTCCCGACGATTTTTCAACAGTGTGTAGACTAGTCTTCTGAGCCTCACACCGTCTTCCGTTCTGTTTGCAATTAAATTTAGTGTCCTGGAATCAGTAGTATTATTATTTTAAAAACCGCGAGCATTGCTGTGAATTGCTCCGGGTTGCAAGAGGGTTTTTTATTCCCCGAATATCGAATGGCTCTGGATAAATTCCGTGGGAGGGTGATTGCGACGGATGGTAGTGGCTAGTAAACATCCGCGAGGAGGATATCAGTGTGCCGTGTTTCATTTCATGACTATTGCTTTCTTGACTTGGCTGGGAGCTGCCGCTCTTTCGTTTCCACCTATGACCAATTCGTGGCATCCACACTATTGGTTCTAATTGACCCTGCTGTCTTTGTTGGTCAATGCCTGCTCTTTCGTTTCCACCTATGACCAATTCGTGGCATCCACACTATTGGTGCTGATTGACTCTGCTGTCTTTGTTGCTCAATGCCGGCTAGCGAAATTAGATTACAATGTTTCACGTGCTTGCTTGTTCACTCCCTGATGTGTCTATCTGTGCCATAGGTGGAGGGCAGGAGCTGCCTACCTGCTGAGGTCAGGAATGGGCTCGAGATACTGAAGAAGAAGAGACTTGAGAGGATGCGATTGAGTGCTCAGAACGAAGCCGGTGACAACCCTGCCGTGGCTGCGAGAAGCGGGGGGGATGCGCTGCGGACTCCTGCAAACTGCGGGGTGAGATTACATGCCAACAATGGTGCTGCAGGTTTACCTAGCACCAGCAGTGGCCAGGACAAGGATCCTTTTGCGAAGCGCAAGGTGGGCAAGTTCGATATGTCTAACCTAGAATGGATTGGCGAGATACCAGAGTGCCCTGTGTATTGTCCCACCAAGGAGGAATTTGAGGATCCCATTGCTTATATACAGAAAATTTCCCCGTGGCTGCAAAATATGGTACACCTTCACTTAGACTCACTCTTTTTCCTGACAGTGTTTTACTGAATGAGCAAATATTGACCATTGCATCTTTCTATTCCAGGCATTTGCAAAATTGTTTCTCCAGTAAGTGCTTCTGTACCTGCTGGCGTTGTGCTGAATAAGGAACAGCCTGGTTTTAAGTTCGTGACTAGAGTTCAGCCGCTTCGTCTTGCTGAATGGGCTGAAGACGATACCGTCACCTTTTTTATGAGTGGAAGGTGCGGTACTGTCTGTCTATTTTTCACTACCGATTTTGTTTGCCTTCCAAGTCTCACCCATGTTTGTCACGATTTTGCAGAAAGTATACTTTCCGAGACTATGAGAGAATGGCCAACAAAGTGTTCTGTAAGAAATATTCCAGTGCTAGCTGTCTCCCGGCTAAGTACGTGGAGGAGGAGTTCTGGCGTGAAATTTCTTCAGGAAAGATGGATTTTGTTGAATATGCTTGTGATGTTGATGGGAGTGCATTCTCTTCTTCTCCTCACGACCAGCTTGGGAAAAGCAACTGGAACCTCAAGGTATAAAGGATATCTCTCTTTCTGCTTCCTTGTGTGTGGTGTTTGCTACTAGACATTCTTATTGATCTTTTTCTGTCTGGTTACAGAATTTTTCACGGCTCTCCAGTTCTGTGCTGAGACTTCTGCAGACACCAATTCCAGTATGTAATGTAACCATTGCCTATTTATGCTTTATATTCTTTGCTATGGATTTTGTCGTGATTGTAGTTACTCTGATCCAAAACAGGGAGTAACAGATCCAATGCTTTATATTGGGATGCTCTTTAGCATGTTTGCATGGCATGTCGAAGATCACTATTTGTACAGGTACTAATTCTCAGTCTTATAGTAGATCATATTTACTCTTTGTTACTCTTTTGATGGACAAATTTCTGACATTTTTTATCACATAACCAGCATTAATTACCATCATTCTGGGGCATTTAAGACATGGTATGGGATACCGGGTGATGCTGCTCCTGGGTTTGAAAGAGTGGCTAGCCGGTATGTATACAACAAGGATATTTTGACTGGTGATGGAGAAGATGCAGCATTTGATGTTCTCTTAGGGAAGACAACAATGTTCCCTCCCAATATCTTGTTAGACCACAATGTTCCTGTTTATAAAGCCGTGCAAAAACCTGGAGAGTTTGTTATTACATTCCCTCGTTCCTACCATGCAGGTTTCAGCCACGGTATGTGTAGTTTCTTATTCCTCCTGTTTCCTAATTACCACCTGTATGTATACTATATTCTAAGCAACCTTTGAACTATCCAGGATTCAACTGTGGAGAGGCTGTCAACTTTGCTATTGGTGATTGGTTTCCTATGGGCTCTCTGGCTAGCAAACGCTACGCACTTCTGAACAGAACACCCTTTCTTGCACATGAGGAGCTACTTTGTCGTTCTGCAGTGCTTCTGTCCCACAAACTGTTAAACAGTGATCCAAAAACACTTAACTCTGAACATCCATACACTCAATACTGTGTGAAGTCTAGCTTTGTGCGGTTGATGCGACTGCAGCGACGTACGCACGGCTTACTTGCTAAAATGGGCTCTCAGATATGCTACAAATCAAAACTTTATTCGAACCTGTCCTGTAGCATGTGCCGGCGTGATTGCTACGTTACACATGTGGCGTGTGGATGCACCTTTGATCCTATCTGCCTTCATCACGGTATGAAATGCCAACATTGCTGCTTTTGTAGCCTTTCCCTGAAATTTTAATTTTGTCCTGATAGTTTGTTGATTGGAGTGCAGAACAAGAACTGCGGAGCTGCCCTTGTAAATCAAACCGGACTGTCTATGTCAGAGAGGACATACTGGAACTAGAGGCTCTAGCTAGAAAATTTGAGCAGGATATTCGCTTGGATAAGGAAAGAAGCGCTAAGCAGGCTGAGCTATCTGATATGGACCACAAGCATGGTCCATCATTTGGGACTAACCGGGGAATATGCAACAGTGAGGCAAACTCTCTAGATGATGAAATTTTAGAAGCAAACGATCCTGATGCTGGAAAGAGTTCTCCTGCAACATCATCGTTGACATCTTTTGCACATCATGACGAGCCATTACCTGCAGAATCAAAGGTCGGTTTACCAAGATCATATTGAACCCTGTTTCCAACTGTTGATTTTTTTCTTTTGGGTTAATGGTAGTATTGTTTCCCAGGTCCATGAAACTCAAACCAACCAAGTTTACTCACCTGCAAGCCAGGCCATAAACACATCATTGGTCAAAGGAAATGACGCTCTGGGTGGCAATTCATCCTGCATGGCTGATGCTTGTAATGGAATTAGTTCCTGTAATGCCTCACCATGGAATACAGTGGCAATTCTGACTCTGATTCTGAAATCTTCCGAGTCAAGCGCAGATCCAGCATATTAGGAAGATCTGCTCCTGACACAAAGGCAACAAACTCCTCCGAACAGAAGGTATGTTGTGGTTTCAGTCTCTAGATATGAGAACAAAATTTAGGAGAGTTGAAGCCAAATTTTTTTCACTGAGTCATTTGTCCCTGTAGACTCAGTTTTGATTTTTCTTTTATCACTGCCTGACGGCTTTGTCTGCTTACTGCGGGGACATAGCACCTAAATGTTAGGCTTAGACTTGTTGAGGTCTTAGATATATGATGATGGATTCATATTATAGGTTACTGAGTTCAGTGATTACTGTCATTAGATACACCATCCAAGATATTTGAACACCATATCTAGGAGCTTGTGTAGGATGTTTACCGTGCATACTTTGTTTCTGATACAAACAAATGCTTTAATCAGGTTCTGAAGCGGCTGAAGAAGGTGTGCCATGAAACACAACAGGACAATAAGCGACCTGAAGACTTGGAGCATTTTTCAGTTCCCTCAGTCCATATGAGCCATATGAAGTCAAATTCCGCCTCCTCTTCTGACGAAGAAAGAGAGGACATGGTTCCCATCTCCTGGAGGATGAAACGGCAGAGGCTAGAAACCAAACACGAAGATGCAAGTTACTCTGCAAAGCTGAAGGTGTATTCATCTACCAGCACTTGTTCCCGGCAAGAGTTTGCGGAAGCGACTCGAGATGCGCCCTCAGAGATCCGGCCAAAACGAGTGAAATTCCGGTTCACTCCTAGAACCAACGCTCTGGTTGAGCAGCAGGGCAGTTCAGGTCAGAGATTTGCAAAGGATGATGACAAACCACCTGGCTGTTGGCGTACGTATTAGGGTACGCCTAAACATGGCTGCTGACCTTGACAGATAGGATTCTTTGTTTAGGTGCACTGTTAACTACACGAAGCGCTTGCATTATGGTTAGCACAGATGCTGACTGACTGAGTTTAGAAAGGGTGGAGAGAGGAGGATAGGGCTGATTGCTTGGTTAATCCATTCTGTGTGCAGCAGGGCCTCCAATTTGAGGCCTAGCAAGGCACGGTTAGAAGAAGACATTCTTCAGATTTGTTTAGAGGCTCTGCGTCACCGCTTGCTGCTGTTTGATGCCTGCACTGCCTGTGACGGAATTGGGCCTCGCTACCTTCCATCATGCAAGTCTCTTTTCTTTCGTTTAGCAGCTGTAAATCTCTGTATCTTCTCCTTGTTTTCATCATCAACAAGAGCAGCGTTCGCTGCTGCTAACTGTATTCTTTTATACGCTTGTTGTTTCAAGTAACCATTTAGCTTGCCTGCTTCTGAAATATTCAATCAATTAATCAATCATTCTTTTCGGACGTTGGATCGGTATATGCTTGTTGATTCAAGTAACCATTTAGCTTGCACGCTTGTTGATAATTTTGAAAGAATGCTGCAGGAACTGAACTGTCCGATGGGGGAAAATGAACTGTTTCATGTAAAATTCATGCGTTACAAAATGGACCTGAAAAACTTTGTTCCCTAATTTCATTCAAGAGACCCGAGGAAAAGAACTTGGTTTCCACGGAGCTCAAACAATATGCTGCTGTTTCTAGTAAATCAAAACTATCGTTTTCTTAGCTGTTTGGCTTCCTTATTCCTTTGTTTAACAATAGAAGGTTTAGTTACGATTGGAAATAAACTTTTTTCTATCTTCAGCCATAGACCCTTTCCCTTCCTTATTCCTTTGTTTAACAATAGAAGGTTTAGTTACGATTGGAAATAAACTTTTTTCTATCTTCAGCCATAGACCCTTTCCTTATATTTTAAAATTTGGAATACTTAATCCAATGCAAAATTATGCTTCGCGACTCTGTACTCATAATCCAAATTGTATTTTGGATGCAATTTCCATTAGTCTTTGGGTAGCTGAGTTTTAAGAATTTTATTGCTTTGTTTACACGGTGCTGCTTTAGAAAGCAAGCCAGAACGATCGTCTTCTCTTACTCTGACAGGAAACGAAGCTAAGGCAGTCCCCGCCTCACAGTCACGCTCACGCACACAAACAGGCAGCCGTTCTCATGCTAGAATAATGGCGGCCATGTCCATAGCCGCAGCCACCACCTGCTGCTCCTCCTCCTCCTTCCTCCCTTCAAACCCCAGACGGCACAGGGCAGCAGCCTATCCCCGTGCTACTCGCCTTCCCCTTCCACGGCCAATTTGGCGTCGCTCCCTCCTTGCCGCCTCCCCGCCGGTGAGCCACCTACGCCCCAGGAGCTCCGTGTCGGCGTCCCCGCCCGCAGCGTACGACTACGAGGCAAGCAACCGCTCTCCCCTCTCGATAACCCACTGCTCCTCTTCGTTTACTTCATTAATTCTCGTATGCTTGCTACCTTATCTGCTTATGCGCTCAACACGGACACTCGCTGCTCTAAGAGCTCTCTCCCCTTCTCCCAATTCTGTCGTCTCCTGTTCCCAGATGCTCTTTTATTTGTGTCACGCACTACCATTACCAACATCAGTGCTAGCAAATTTGGTTTCACTAGTTTAGTATGGGCATCTCCTGTCAACGATTTCATAGCCTTCCCAGCTCTAGGAGAAAAGAATGTTCAGAGCCAAGTCGACCTTTTTTCTATAATCTGCAATAACGTCACGCCCTATATCTTCTAGCATCAAGGCCATTTGTTTCCTTCAAAACTCAAAAGCATCTACACATTTAAATGGAATCTGACCAGAAGATACTACCTTCCAGATCGTTTGAAGTTAATAACTATAAAAATGGTCACCTTATACACATTTTGTAATGACTGTTTCCTCCCAGCTCCTCTAAAGCGTCACATCAGTTGGTCCCGTTCACCAATACCACACCCAGCCGCCCTGTTTGTGCTCATGTTGTTAGTCCGGGAATAAACACATCGATACTTCCATTGCAAAAGTATTGTAGAGCATGGTGCTTATTTGGGAGATGACATGCTATGAGATATCTTTCCTTCATTTAATGTAGATGAATACTATGAACCATATGAATTTTGTTCTATATGACACCCTATGAGCTAGGTGTTAGTTAGTATAAGTGCTGAAAACTTCTTCTCTGAATCCACTGCATCTTTTAGATACTATGTTGCACATATGCATCTTGTCCTGTTGTTGAAATAATCAGCTGACATTTTCTGTACAGTTTACCGATGGAAACGGAGAGGTGGAGCTGAGGTTGGACATCGGAAAGCTTGGTATTGAGAGTTCTAGAGATGTTTTTGTGGATGTGGATGACATGTCCCTACTGATCAGAGCCAAGTCTGATGGAACGCTGAGGACTTTGATGAATGTTACCACACTATTCGACAGGGTCAAGTCTTCTGAGACAATATGGTACGTATCAGCAATTCAGCAGCGGGCTCTTGCCTCTGAGGATAATCGGTTAACTCATTCAATTGTTACAGGTTTATTGACGAGGAACAGTTGGTGGTGAATCTCAAGAAAGTTGAACAAGAGTTGAAATGGCCTGACGTTGATGAATCTTGGAAATCTCTCACTGCTGGGATCACACAGTTGTTGACAGGGATTAGTATTCACATAGTTGGCGATTCCACGGATATTAACGAGTTGGTTGCTAAAGAGATTGCCGAGGGCATTGGGTGCGTGCATCACGGTGTCTTATAATCCTCTCTGCCAATTGCATTCTGGTTTTCTCTGCACCTATTAAACAATTGTATACATCTCCTACTTTGAGATTTGCTGCCATAAACACTATCAGAGTTGTTTTTGCTGCATGTTTGTAGGTATCTTCCAGTTTGCACAAGTGAGCTGCTAGAGAGTGCCACTCAGAAGTCCGTTGATACATGTACGTCATTTTGGTGATAAAATGTGTATTTATGCAGGTTTTCGATCAAGCTAGTACAGTGAATTAACTACATGTAGTTACCTGTAGGGGCAGCTTCGGAAGGAGCGGACTCTGTAGCTGAAGCAGAATGTGTTGTCCTAGAAAGCCTTAGCAGGTTGTTTTCCTTTGGAGTTTCTACGCTTTGCTTTGGTTGATCACTCGCCATGTATGCTGAAGAACACATGTGTTGCAGTCATGTCCGTACCGTGGTAGCGACACTAGGTGGCAAGCAAGGAGCAGCAAGCAGATTCGACAAATGGCAGCATCTTCATTCTGGGTTTACGGTGTGGCTGTCGGTGTCGGATGCCGGTGGTGAGGAAGCCTTTTCCTAGTCCTTTATGCGTGCTGCATTTGTCTGCAGAGTTTGATTCTTGCTACACTTGCTATGCTGCGTGTGTAGATGAAGCCTCTGCCAAAGAGGAAGCCCGAAGGAGCGTTAGCACTGGAAGTGTTGCTTATGCAAAGGCAGATGTGGTGGTGAAGCTGGGTGGGTGGGACCCGGAGTACACGCGAGCTGTTGCACAAGGCTGCCTTGTTGCCTTGAAGCAGCTAACCTTATCAGACAAGAAGCTAGCAGGTATACATAACATCAAACCGCTCTGTGGGCAGATCTGTAACTAATTTGACGTCTCAATTGTCTGTGGATGCAAATATATTACTCCATCTGTCCTTTATAGAAGGGGACAGAGGAAGTAGCATATTTCATGCTAACAAAATTCGCCATTGATTGATGCTCTAACAAACAGCTGGGGTTGGAATGGCAGGGAAGAAGAGCCTCTACATCAGGCTAGGTTGTCGAGGGGACTGGCCAAACATCGCGCCACCCGGCTGGGATCCTAAATCAGATACCCCACCCACCGATATCTAAATCTTCTTTCTTCATTTCAGATGTTTTTTGTCGCTATTTATATCTTCGGAGGCTTCATTCATTGCGGACTGCTATTGTCCGAGCATGTAAACAAAGCTCTTGACAAATATGTAACACATTCAAATAGGCTTTGTAACATCTTGTCTGCTTATATATACATATATATCGCCACCAACTAATGCTACATGCACACATTCCGCAACACATCTGCAGACAACGAGTGTACAAATCAAGAAGAAATATATAGGCACAACAAGAGATAATCACAGCAGTATCAAGAGTAGACAAAAAATGACGATTATTAACTAAACTCAACGTTGTCTGGATATAACCAAACAGGACGATAATGAACAAGGAGCCTTCTCCCCATGTAACCACCTTGGGTTCACAAGAACACGCTAACAGTTTCCTTGTTGCAACTAAAACAGAAAACAGAAAGACAGAGCAGCATATGCATAGACAGACACGAACAACTCAGAAGACTTCATTCGTTTCATGGCCTCCCGGTTCTGGGTACTCGTCAAGTCGACCAGTTCCTTCTCTGTTTCACCATCATCACTGACCTCATGGCTTGGCCACCAGCTTGGCTGGAGCATTTGGTGCTTCACGCTTAACCGCCGGAGGTAACTGTTGATACACAAAAACTGGGTGAATTACATGTTCCTATTCAATTCCCTAAGAGCACAAAGTTGTGTGTGAACGACTGATCAGACATGGTAGTCTACTTCATACATATATTTACAGAATGAATTAAAAAAATGGTCGCACCTTATCTTGGAGCCGAATTATTGTGGATATCAGCATTCTGTCACCAACTATATGCCTCAGCCTCTTCACTAGGTCGACTCGGCTTATTTTCTTGGTCTGGTATAAATACGCGCACATACACAAGTATAAGTCAACATCCGCGTCAATAGAAGGGGAAAGGTAAGTTCTCAACTGAGAGTGCAACAATCGGGAACAGAATAGCAGACCTTGAATTCCTCGTAACAGTTATTGATCATGTCCATATTCTCACGAGGAACTTTGGTTGAGATAGCCGCAAATAACATGGAGAAAGGCATCCAAGGTGTACTTGGAGCTTTTGCCATGGAATCTCCTAACATGGGGGCTTCAGATTGACCACCCAATGCTGGAGATGCTTCAAGTTTCATGTCCTGATTGTACATGGAAGAATATTGTCAACAGGTGGCATAACTTGCCCAACGTGAGTGGCATAACATGGTCATAACAGGAAACTTATCATATTTGGAGATTTCTATCAAACATTAAGACTACAATCAGCTCGCAGTTATAATCTCATAATGGAAGCGTAAGTCAATTGTTGAGCCAGACACTCAATCTGAATTACTGCATGCTCCTGCTGCTCCAACAGTGGAACTTGTCTGTATGAGAACAGAAGTTGACTCGTAACGTATTATCAACTCCCAATGTAGAAAATCTCACCTGTGATACACTGTCGGCCGAACTGGGACTCAACACCATTGAAACATCAGATGAATCGTGACACTCTTCTTCTGTGAAGAGGGAATCTGACACATGATGAGATGGCTCACTCATAAGATAATTTAAATTGACATTTATCATGAATCATGAACTGTACAAAGGTAAATAAAAATTTAAAAATGACACGGCAGTTACGATGAATTACCTTTGGCTTTAGTAGGCAATTTGATGGTGACTACAAATTCAGAATAGACATGACTATTCAGATTCATATCCCATACAACGTAATGTTGCGGGTTTTTTAGGTCATCTACCCCGCTATCAAAATACTCGCTACTAGGCTGGTGCTGCTTAGATCCATGGTGAACTATTTCTACGTTCCCCATTATGACACGGCACAACATCATATGGACAATGCCATTTTCATCAACATCAGAGTAATTCACACTGCAGAAAGTAATACAAAATATTGAATGTTTTGCAGTGGTTAGGGAAAGGAAGAAACATGACAAAGAATGGAAATAAATAAATGACAGCAGTAAGTTGATATCTAAAACATGTAAATCGTAAGTGAAAGCAAATAAGAATTCCAGAAACTATTTCATAGTACGTTTTTCGCCAAGAGATAATTTGAGAGAAGAGCATATACCAATTAATAGAGCAATTAGCTGGTGCAAGGACAATGCCAGTTCCGTAGGGTGGACACTTAGTGGGCTTCTTAACTTGCAAAGTGCCAGTCAGCATCATTTCATCCACAGCATCTTTCGAGCAAGGAAGCCAAGCATAACGCACATTTGCGCTACCATGCTGACTTTTAGTAATCTCTACCTGCTTTTGGAAGAGATCATAACGGTCTTCTCTACAATTATTCACGAAAGGCGTTCTGTAGATTCCGACAATATCCTTTGAACCAATAACAGTGCCCATTCCCTGCATCAACATTTTCTGCACAACAGAAGTAGTTCCTTGAGCACTTGATTGCCCACCCAGCTTATCTAGCTGTGGTTGAGAACTAAAGGTTGCAGGCAGCAAAGTGTGTGGTTCATTCTCTCCAACAGTTTCTGCAAGATCGCCAATTTTTTTCCTGTTGATACTCTTCTCAGCTCTAACTCTTTTAACACTGGAAACCTCTTCAGTACTAGACTCAAAGTTTGAACTTTCTGCAGAACTCTCTGATGCTCCAAACTGGTCATTTATTTCACATGTCCCATTAGGCTCAGCTCTAACATACACGTGATTTCCGTTGCCAAGATCCTTCCTCCTGTGTAAAATCTGATCTTCAACAAATACTTCTGGGAAGTAGCGTCTTCCATTATCATCAATCCAAGCTATCGGCCTCTGAATTCCTGACTTCGAGTCTATGAATGTCATATGAACAAAATCCAGCAAAAAAAGCTGGCTCTGATATCCAACTTCTGTGATGGTCTTCTTTGTCCGGAAATCAACTTGGGCCAGCTTGACAATTTTTTCTGGAAACTCCTTCCAGTTGCCACCTTGGCGAAGCAGAATGCGCTTAGGAGATGCACTACTCATGAAATTATTATAGCTCTGTAATATCTGCCTGTTTAAGTGGCATGCGATGTTCGCCTTGTGATCTTCATCAACATACAACCTAATATCAGAGTTTCCAGCAGGACGCTGATGCAATTCAGAGGTGCGGCAGGCATCAGCATAATAAGCAGCGGGGCTGTCCCGCTTCCTCTTGAGGCTACTTGTGTTCTTTCCACATTTAGCCAACACCTTTTCGTTCATCGCAGCCATTGTTGCCAGGAGAAACGACCAACCAAAGACTAATTCCTTCTAGCAAACTAAAGCCCAACAAGTCTACTATTTACACTAAGCTAATAGAGAAACTTCTGAACACAATCTACTTCGTTATCGACGAGGAGAATACGAATAAAGGTCGGGTGAGAAAGAGGCACTATAGTTGTAGTTGTCATCCTGAAAAAAAAAAGGAAAATTAGGCACGTATTATCAACCGGCGCAAAAAAAAGGCTAGAATATCTTAAATCAAGAGGATACATATGCAATTCAAATCGTGTTACTCCTTTCTAAGCAGTTAATCCTAAGAGTAAATTGCAGACAGTCTAGATATAAGTAAATATAAAATAGAACAGTGAGAGTATGCTGAGTTATTATTTCATGTGACCACGCTGTAACATCCTCACGGGCATGAAGGTATTATGTATCAGGAATTATGACAGATATATGGCATAGCAAAACTAATGGATTACGTACGCTATAAAAAATGCTCTCTTACACGTATTCATCTATGTCAATGAACAGAGCGCGCGGAATTTCTAAGCCAAATATTTGAATAGCGCGCGAACTATAAATGATGCAAAGTTGCCTAGTAGAGTAATTACATAAAGTAAGGCACATGATACCCAACGTTGAATTCAGTAAAATTCTGACAAAATTCCTTCGATAACGCAGTCACACAGGCATGATTTTGCTAAACTAACGCTTGATTCACGACAATCCCCATCAAAAGTTCAAAATTTTAATATTTAATAAGTCGATCATACACGGAGTAGGCATCAATAAATCCTAAATCTACGAGTACTTTAGCTCTCAACAAACAGCTTAAAGGGCAATACAAACCGAAAAAAACCTAGTTGTTAGAGAAGAAAATTCTAACATAAAGATACAGAATTACGAAAACCGAACAATCGCATAGATCCATACGGAGAGCACCAAGCGAATCAACCGATCCGCCGGGCGGACGCTTACCTAGGGCTAGACGAAGCGTTAGCGGGGGTCACGGCGGAGGAATTAGAGCGCTTCATCTCGTCCGATCTAACCCCCTCTGTCCCCCCCTAGGACCCTCCACGGAGCCCACTCTACCCCCGGCGACCACGGCCGGCGATAATAATCCCACCGTCGCTCCTCCCTCGTCCGGCGGCGAGGCTCGGCTGGTCAAAGCGAGGACTCGGCTCGGGAAACTCGCGGCGGCGGCGGGGTGCGGCGGAAGGCGAGAGGAAGGTTGGGGCAGAGCCGTGCGCCGGTGGTGGAATTATTATTGGGGTGGGGAAAGGAAACAACGCGGGTCCACGTCTTTGTCGTGCCCCACTATTATACCTCCACCCACCGCCTCGACCTGCACCCCTGCCACCGACGCGTGGGCCCGGGTTGGGGTGGGGTCGGTTTGGAGGTGAGGTGGAGGGAGATAAACTTGGATGCCAAGTTGCGTGGCTTTTTTCTTGGGCCGTAAGCTAAATGGCGACGGCCTGATGCCATCGGACGGTTCAGACTAGCAGTCAACGGTCGCTGCACCGCCCGCAGCCGTCCGTTCCGGACAGATATTCGTGTTTGATTATTTTTTTGTGTAACGTCTCCAGGTTGCGTGCGTGTGTGAGATACAGGGTGACGTGTCGGTGACGGAGCTTCGTGTTTGCTTCCGATTTGGGTTCGTTTGGTTTGATTTTAGTACAGTATGTTTTTGCGTCTGAATTGCGCTGCGTGTTTCACGAAACCGATGTGTATCCAACTATACTACCCATCGTCAGGGATGCGCACGTCGCGCAAAGTCTCCGGTATGGAACATGTTTATAGACTTTTTTCATAGTCATCGGACACACACGGAAAGGAAAACCAAACGATTAGCTACCCCTGCAAAACAATAAAAAACCTTCGTCTTCCACCACTATAGTCTATATTGATTAATACTAGAAATTAAGCCCGGGTCATTTTCTTAAATGTCATTGTCTGGTTACAATTTTCAGGAGTAATAATCTTTGTGAACAAGACTTTGTTTCAGTCATTTTCTTAGCTATCCCTGCAAAAAAATAATTATCCTTCATATTCCACCGCTGTAGTCAATATTGATTAATACTAGAAATTAAGCCTGAGTCGTTTTCTTAAGGTCATTGTCTGGCTACATTTTTTAGGAGTAATAATCTTTGTGAACAAGACTTTGTTTCAGTCATAACAGTTGACTCTTAGTTGCAGTTGCATTTTCATCCATGGACTGGTTCAAGGGTTAGTTCTTCTTTGTCATGAGTCGGGTCATGACTTAATGTGTAATGGTTTATCTCCACGAAATGTGGGTGTGTGTGTTGTTCCGGCAATTCGACCTTGGTAAAACATTTCTCCATATACATACAATAATGTTGCAACCATTAAGGTATGCTCTTTTTCAACCTAACAATTGACCCCAACGAAATATTTCACTGCTAGGATTAATACTAGAAATTAAGCCCGGGTCATTTTCTTAAACGTCATTGTCTGGCTACATTTTTCAGGAGTAATAATGGTTTAGACTTCATAAATCATTTATCGTAATATAATCATTTTGAACCATTAAAGTGTACTACGATAACATTTAGTATGAATAAGACATTTCGGTAAATTAGATTAAGTCTTTATTTGGCTGGTAAATTGAGGGCATATTTTGCAGGATAATGCAATGCTTTCACTATGTGATGGTTGTTACCATAGTCTCTATGGGATACAAAGTGCATTTGCATTGCGAATGAGGACATAAGCTAACCAATAGACGATTAGGTAAAACCTGTTGGCATACACTTATGGACGACCCGCGTGCTGCTATATGCATCTATGTGTTTCTTTCTTTCCTCCTCTGGCCAATTTGGCAATGCCACGTGTGTGTGGGAGAGGGGTGTGAAAGGACAAGGATGTCGCTTAGAGGGGGGGTGGGGTGAATGGGCGATTTAAAACTTTTCCGGTTTAGCCTTGATAATTGCGGAATAAAACTAGGTGTTTAAATTAACAAACCAACAACCTAAATAAACTAGGCTCACCTATGTGCACCAACAACTTATGCTAAGCAAGACAAACAACAAGGTGATAGCAAGATATAATACTTCAAGCACGAAGGCTATCACAATGTAAATTGCATAAGTAAAGAGCTCGGGTATAGAAATAACCGAGGCACGCGGAGACGATGATGTATTCCCGAGTTCCTCCTTTTGAGGGGAGTACGTCTCGTTGGAGGGGTGTGAGTTTCAAACTCAAGACGCCACAAATGGCCTCATCCTATTCTCCGATGAACCTCGCACAAAAGCTCGGTTCACCTTCCACTATTGATTTCCTTTTGGACGGAAATCGAGTCCCTTACAACAATCTTGAGGCACAACCCACAAAAGGATTGGGAGCTCCCAAGTGGGCACAAAAGGCCTCAACCGCCACAAAAGGCGTCTAGGGTCCAAAGACCCAAGAGTAACAAGCTCACGAACTTTCACTTCCACGAATCCTCGTGGAGAGCACAAACCGATGCACAAAAGCAATGGCAAGAACACAAGAAGTGCTCAAGTCCTTCACTCTCAAATCCCACCACAAGCAACTAATGCTTATGGGGGAGAAGAGAGGAAGAACAAAGAAGAACTCAACAAATGGAACTTCAAGAACTAGATCGAAAGGGTTCCCCTCACTTAGAGGAGAGATGGACTGGTGGAAATGTAGACCTAGATCTCCTCTCTCTCATACCTCAAAGATATGCAAGAATCATGGGAGAAATTGAGAGAGAGGCAAGCTTTGCAAGGTCAACAATGGTGGGGAAGAGAGAGAAACGTGCTGGGCAAAGCTGGCTGGCTGGAGGTAGGTGGAGGGGTATTTATACCCCTCCCAGAAAAAGAGCCGTTGCAGCCAGAAAACATAGGATTATCCGATTCAAGTTGGGATAGGATAATCCGACTGTATAGGATTATCCGATTCAAGTTAGATAGGATAATCCGACTGTATAGGATTATCCGATCCAAGTTAGATAGGATAATCCGATAAACTCCAGAGAGCCATCAAACAAGGTTGTCAAAAGTCCTTAGCCGAATTCGAGCAAATCTTGAGAATCGGATAATCCGAATCAATCTTGATCGGATATTCCGAAAATCTCCAGTACGCACTGTGATACGTCTCAAACGTATCTATAATTTTTGATGTTCCATGTTGATATTTTACCAATTGTTACATGTTTTACATACACTTCATATCATTTTTATACATTTTCTGGGCTTAACCTATTAACAAGATGCCACAGTGCCAGTTCCTGTTTTCTGCTGTTTTTGTATTTCAGAAAAGCTGTTAAGGAAATATTCTCGGAATTGGACGAAAATCAACGGAGGTCCCTATTTCACCGACACGTCCACGGAGTCTAAAGGAGAGACGGAGACGAGCTAGGGAGCCTCCACACCATGCCTGGGCGCGGCCCCCTGCCTGCCGCGCCCTAGGGTGGTGTGGGCCCCTCGGGTGGCCTCCGACGTCGCCCTTTCGCCTATTTATTCCTCCCGTCTGGAAAACCCTAAATACCCGAGTCATATTCCACGAAAAGTTCCAGAGGCGCCGCCGTCGTCAACCCTAGCTCGGGAGGGTTCTGAAGCTCTTCCTGGCACCCTGCCAGAGAGGGGAATCATCACCGGAGGGCTCTACATCACCATGCCTGCCTCCGGAGTGATGCGTGAGTAGTTCATCCTTGGACTACGGGTCCATAGCAGTAGCTAGATGGTTGTCTCTCCACTTTATGCTATCATGTTTAGATCTTGTGAGCTGCCTAACAAGATCAAGATCATCTTATTGTAATGCTACATGTTGTGTTTGCTGGGATCCGATGAATATTGAATACTATGATCAAGTTGATTATTAATCTATGTTACATGTTATTTATGATCTTGCATGCTCTCCGTTACTAGTAGATGCTTTGGCCAAGTAGATGCTTGTAACTCCAAGAGGGGGTATTTATGCTAGATAGTGGGTTCATGCCTCCAGTAATCTGGGCGAGTGACAGCAACGTCTAAGGTTGTGGATGTGCTGTTGCCACTAGGGATAACATAACAATGCTATGTCTACGGTCATATGTATTTGTTTACATTACGCACATTACTTAATGCGATTATCCGTTGCCTGCAACTTAATACCAACGGGGGACACGGATATTAACCTGACGGTGGATTATTAGTCATAGATGCGGTTGGATAACGGTCTATGTATCTTGTCGTAATGCCCAATTAAATATCATGGTAGTCATCTTGTCATTTATATGCATTGTCATGCGCTCACTATTTTATCAATTGCCCAGCTGTAATTTGTTTACCCAACATGTTATTTATCTTTATGGAGAGACACCACTAGTGAACTGTGGACCCCAGTCCATTCTTTTACACTGATAAAACCACCAACTGCAAACAATTGTTCTCTTTTACTTCCTGCAATTAAATACTATTTTCCACACCATACGTTTAATCCTTTGTTACAGCAAGCCGGGAAGATTGACAACCTTCCTGTTTCGTTGGGGCAAAGTAGTTTGATTGTGTTGTGTGCAGGTTCCACGTTGGTGATCGAGCAACGGCGCCACCAACAACCTTCTGAAGTGCTCCTACTCCTCCTGGATCTGACAACCTTGGTTTCTTACTGAGGGAAAACTTGCTGCTGCACTGCTTCATACCTTCCTCTTGGGGTCTCCCAACGAACGTGTGTTTCACGTCATCACACTGCTTTTAAAGTCCTTAGCCGTTTTCGCGTTCGGCAAAAAACCGGGTCGGATATTCCGATCCAAGTTTGGGTCGGAATATCCGATTGTCTGAAAACTGACAGAAACAGCAAAACGAAAACCGCAATAACTTTTTCATCCGGACTCCGATTTCGATGATCTTGGGCTCGTTGGAATCGTAACGAAGAGCCCTTCAAGATCATACAGAGAAACATCATAGTCCAAGGATGGAGGATAAAACCAAATGTAGAAAGGTAAACCTCTCTAAAAAAGGAACAACCGGTAAATCCTCCAACATCAAAAACGCAACAAGACATACATATGAAATCCTTTTTTTGATGAACTAGAGCTTGGTATAGAGATGAACACTAGCTCTAAATTCTCACATGGATAAAAGCCAAATAAGAACCAAGAAAGATGATATGCCAAATATGCAAAGGTTTGAGCTCTCCACAAAGATGCGATCAAGTTACTCACTTGAGAGCCCCTCTTGATAGTACGCCGTCTATCCTATAACCCGGTCTCCCACTAACACCACGAGACCGGTAAAAGAGAAACCCTATCAATATCATACCTTTGCCTTGCGCATTCCACTTGAGCTAGATGATGACGATCTTGACTCCCTCAAGTTGGAACACCTTTCTTGATTGTGCTTGCTAGCTCATGCTTGATGAAGACTTCTCCAAATACTCCCCCATACACCATTATGGGAGAGCCTCGCTTAGCTCCGTCTTTATGAAGATGATGTCTTGAATCCTTCAAGACATACTTGCAATATGCTCAACTCTACACAAGACCATTCTTCATATAAACCCTTGAACAGAGCATTGATCATTATGTAATCTTCTAGAGTCCAACACATGAACTCCAATCTTTTCCTATGGACAAGATCTATAAGAATATCTCAATGCAAACATTAGTCCATAAGGATTGTCATTAATTACCAAAACCACACATGGGGCAACACATGCACTTTCAATCTCTCCCATTTTGGTAATTGATGACAATCCCTTTTACGAGGGTTTATATAATGAATTAAGCAACCATGTACAACAAAGAGTAAGGATGCCAAAGAAAGAAAGGCAAATGCTTAAGAACGAAACTAAAGCATAAAACCAAATTCCCTTAAACCCTCTAAACTTCTCCCCCATTGGCATCGATTGCCAAAATGGGAGGAAAAGTTTAGAAGGCCAATATAGTAAGAGCTCCCCCATAATGTGTGCATTTCTCATAATATGAGTGAAAACAAATGCACGTATCCAATGACGAATAGTGGGGAAGGATATCAAACTATATTGAGGATCCAAAGATTGCAAAAGAAAAACAAATTGAAAGATACTTCGACAAAAGAAGTAACCAATCAAAGGATCCGAAAAACCAATAGAACATAAGAAGATATTATGATAGGATCAACCAAGTGTTCTAACAATCAAGAGGGAACTCCCCAAGGTACGTGCACAATGTAGAATTTGAATTTCAAAATGGTGTGCACAACATGGAATCCTCACTCCCTCCTAGATAATTTTGAACACAAACAAGTGCAAGAGAGAATTTTTAGAATACCAATTAAAGATGTAACTATTCTCATGTGTATAACTTTCTAAGTAGACATCAATCATGAAGATATAAGTCCACAAAGAAACATGCACACACAAAATAGATACTACGGTGAAGAACATGATATCCTAGTGGAAGTAATATATATACCAATAAGATCTTTGCTTTAAAGCATAGCACAAAGCTTAATTTTATCTTAAAAGGATATAGATGAGTTCCAACAAAATCTCATCATAGCATCCAAAAATATCCACAAGGGAACAAAGGTAGTTGGGATCCTCCGAGAAAGATAACAAGTATCACACAAAGGAAATTCATGCCAAGATACAACCTACACAAGGTTGAAAGCTAGTAAAGTACGCATGAGGTAGATACTTGTTACCGAGATAGCATTGGTGATGTAGAAGATAAGAGTTCACGATCATCCGAGCTTGGCTCCAATAAGCACATGGTGACACCATCTTCCTTGTATATGAGACAAGCTTCCAATGCATCTCCAATGTACCTAAAATAAATTCAAGCACACAATGGTACCCAAACTCATTGGGTCCAAAGTAGTTAGAGCAACTACATAGGACAAACTCCACATAAATATGTGCATATTGATATGAAGTTGAATTTCATGCACATCTTAGCCAATTAGGATTTAATGGAGTTTATCCTATATATTGGATCAACGAAAGTAAGCATGCCATAAGATATACATATAGTAAATATGCATGCATAAGACTTCCAGGAACCAAACGAGATACAAATTGGACAAAAACACCAATTAAACCAAGAAAGCACACACAAGTGTGCCAAGAAAGAGAATTGTCCAAATTATATCAAAAGACCCAAATCAACACATGATTGAAGAAACCACTTTGAAAAGATACCAAATGAAAGTAAGATTCCAATTGATGAAAATACCATCAAGGAATAAACCAAACCCTCTACACTTCTCATGATAGCACAAAGTACCAAGACGAGAAATGTTTGTCTTCCAAAGAGACACATCATCGGGATCAAAAACCAATTGAAGACAACTAATGTTCAAAAAACATATAGGATTGCTCCTCCAAGATTTGTGCATTATTTATGATCTTTCATTTGAATACAAAATGCACACAAGTGGGATCATCACTCTCCATATATATTATTCAAGCAAAGGTCATGTTCAAGAAAGACCAATAAGATCCAATACCAAATTAAAAAAAATGTTCTACTCAAAGTAGGATAGCTTCCCAAGAATAGTGCATTATCTAGAAGTAAGACTTTGAATTTAAATGCACAAGAATGGAATCATTGCTTTTCCTAACTCAAGAAAGTGATACGTCTCCAACGTATCCATAATTTCTGTTGTTCCATGCTTATATTATACCATTTGCTACATGTTTTATATACACTTCATATCACTTTTATGCATTTTCTGGGACTAACCTATTAACAAGATGCCACAGTGCCAGTTCCCTGTTTTCTGCTGTTTTTGGTTTCAGAAAGTTACTTCTGGAAATATTCTCGGAATTGCACGAAACAAAAGGCCAAGTCCCTATTTTTCCAACACGTACACGGAGTCCGAAGGAGAGACGAAGACTCGCCACGAGGTGGCCAAACCATAGGCCGGCGCGGCAGGGGGGCCCACCGCGCCGCCTGGTGGTTTGGGCCCCTCGGGGGTCCGCTGACATCGCCCCTTCGCCTATTTATTCCCCGAGACGTGAAAACCCTAAAACACCGAGCCTTTCATCCAGAACATATTCGCTGCCGCCGCCGTCGTCAACCCTAACTCGGGGGGTTCTGAAGCTCTTCCCGGCACCCTGCCGGAGAGGGGAATCATCACCGGAGGGCTCTACATCGCCATGCCCGCCTCCGGAGTGATGCGTGAGTAGTTCATCCTTGGACTATGGGTCCATAGCAGTAGCTAGATGGTTGTCTTCTCCACTTGTGCCATCATGTTTAGATCTTGTGAGCTGCCTATCATGATCAAGATCATCTTATTGTAATGCTACATGTTGTGTTTGCTGGGATCTGACTTATATTGATACCTATGTGGAGCTGAATATTATATTATCATGTCTATGTCATTTGTGATCTTGCATGCTCTCCGTTACTTGTTGAAGCCTTGGCCAAGTGAATACTTGTGACTCCAAGAGGGGGTATTTATGCATGATAGTTGGGTTCAACCTCTATTTAACCTGGGATAGTGACAGCAAGTTCTAAGGTTGTAGATGTGTTGTTGCCACTAGGGGTAAAACAGCAATGCTTTATTCAAGGATGAATGTATTGTTTACATTATGCACATTACTTAATGCAATTGTCTGTTGCTTGCAACTTAATACTGGAAGGGGTACGGATGTTAACCGGAAGGTGGACTATTTAGGCATAGATGCATGCTGGATAGCGGTCTATGTACTTTGTCGTAATGCCCAAATGAATCTCATAGTAGACACCACAACTCACACATGCATGTTATATGCACTTATCAATTGTCAATTGCCCAGCTGTAATTTGTTTACCCAGCATGTTAGTTATCTTATTGGAGAGACACCACTAGTGAACTGTGGACCCCGGTCCATTCTTTTACATCTGAAATACAATCTACTGCAATCATTGTTCTCTACTGTTTTATGCAAACAAACATCATCTTCCATACGATACGTTTAACCCTTTGTTTTCAGCAAGCCGGTGAGATTGACAACCTCACTGTTAAGTTGGGGCAAAGTAATTTGATTGTGTTGTGCAGGTTCCACGTTGGCACCGGAATCCCTGGTGTTGCGCCGCACTACACTCCTTCACCAACACCTTCGAAGCAACCTCGTTTTCCTACTGGTTCGATAAACCTTGGTTTCATACTGAGGGAAAACTTGCTGCTGCACTCATCATACCTTCCTCTTGGGGTTCCCAACTGACGTGTGACGTTACACGCATCAAGCATAGTTTCTGGTGCTGTTGCCGGGGAGATATTCCCTCGTCAACTTAGCGCTAGCAGAAAGCACAAAGCAAAATTTGAGTAGAGCAACATGGATCCAAAAGATAAGCAATAAAAGCATTTTTAAGTATGATGGAACTTATTTGAGCAACATGCCACATAGGAACAAGATAATTAACAATATCAATTCTAGGTGGCAAAACCTCACATGTTCACATTTTGTAGGCTTGTAATATGCACATAGCTTATTACTCCCCATAATGTGATAATCCATTTCTTTTACACAAGAGGCAAACAAACCAACTAGAGATAATTAATGGACATTATAGAATTTGAATTTCTCATGAGCATGACATACCACATAGAGAAAAGATAATAGTGATATATCATCACTAAGTGGTATTCCTCATGTACACACATTGTTAGGATTGTGAAGTGCACGAAGCACATCACTCCCCCAAAATGGGATAGTCCATTAATCTCTCAAAAAGAGAGCCAACAAGATAAGATATCCAATAAAAGCAATAAGTCTCAACACAAGTAAATGGTGTGCAAACCAACATACACATACTTGATTACTCAAGATAAGTAAGTAGAGAGCACAACACATACAAACACTAGCAAGGTACAAAACCAAACACATGCAAGGGTGCAAGCAACTTTCAATGTATATATGATATAAGCACAAGTTACCGCAAGGAGGAACATTGGATATGAGATAGAACAATATAATCCAAATGACTTGGCTTGAGAGAATAAACTTGATGAAGATCCCTTAATTCTTCATGATGTAGCCAAGTCTCCAAAGCCCTCGAACAACACCTATTGATCAAGTTTTAGCTTGTTGGTCCCCAACCAAGTTGGGTCCTAAGAGGTTAGTCACAAAAGGCTTGGCAACCCAAATGGTGCTTTTCTTGACACCACTTTGAGTACCAATATATTTGGCAAACACATTGCCAACCTTATCATTCCGAAGAGAATAAATATCATCAATAATAATGGGGTTGTATAAGGTACCATTTGTGCATGAAGAAGCAAAGTGACCCTTCTCACGGCATAAGTAGCAACATTTGCTTCCTCCTTTCTTCTTAGTTGAACTCTCAACTTGAGGAGGAATAGCTTGATTCTTCTTGGGAAGGGGCCTTGCTTTAACTTGAGAAACTTGAGTTTGAACTTGAGGCCGCTTCCCTTGTTGCTTCTCACTGAGGGGCTTTTTCTTCAAAGGGCAAGATCTAACATGGTGCCCTTCAACTTTGCACTTGAAGCAAACAATCTTGGCCAAATCTTTAACTTGTTCTTGGCCCTTGTTCTTCTTGATAGACTTGGACTTGTTCTTGTTATTGGAGTTGAATCCAAGTCCACTCTTGTCACTGGGGCGTCTTTGAACACTCAACACATTGTCAAGTGTGGACTTCCCAACATGACGCTTTTCCAAGTCTTTCTTCAAAGAAGCGACTTGGGCCTTGAGCTCTTTTAATTCCTCTACATGGTTAGTATCAACACAAATATTAGAGGAAGTAGATGCTTCATTGTTAGAGCAACAAGGCAAGGAAAGTAACTCATCACAAGATTTAGCAATAGTATGTGATGTAGAATTACTAGGACTAGCACATGGCGATATAGCATTTTTAGTAGAGATTGTGCTAGTGACCACATGAGGCTCACAAGATGTTACCTTTGACATAGTAGCCTCATGACCTAACTTTAGCTCAGCATGAGATGCTAGAAGATTCTCATTAGAGCTAGAGAGCTTTTCATGACTTTCTTCCAATTTCCGAAACTTGCTAGTTAGCAACTCAAGTTGAGCCCTTAGCTCAACATTCTCCTTCAAAATAGATGCTTCACATGAAGTGGAGTTAGTAGCACAAGCATTATTAATATTAAAAAAAGGAAGAAGACAACTTAGGAAGCTCATCATTCAACCTAGCATTTTCCTCAATAATATTAGCATGATTACAAGAGGAAGTAGAGGAGCTAGGCACATCATTTTTAGATAGTTGAGTTTGGAGTTGATCACGAGACTTGATAAGGAGAGAGTGTTCATTCTCCAAGGCCTTGTGAGCCTTGGTGAGCTTTTCTAGCTCCTCGGTTAGTCTTTCATGAGCAACACCAAATTCAACCTTTTCTTTCTTATAAAGCTTATATTTCGCAATAGCATGGTCACGTTCTTTAATGATTTTAGAAATAATGCTATTTTGTGACTCCTCAATATTATTGAGTTTCTCTTCAAGAGAAACTCGAAGCTCATGCTCTTCATCAAGAGTGACGGTGAGAGAAGCAATTTCATTAGCATATTCTCTTTCAAGTCTCCCCTTTTCTTCAATGACTTCACAACTCTTAATAGCATAAGTCAAAATTTCACATAAAGGGGAGATTGATTTACTACCTTTAGGGAGAGCACAAAATACCATCTCGCCCTTCTGTTTTAAGGAGTCGGCATCATTAAATTGTAAACCATAATAATCCTCATCCTCATCATCACAAGTAGTAGAGGGTTCCAAAGGAGGAGATCCCTTTGAATCCTTAACCATAAGGCAAAAGTGAGTAATGGACGATGATGATGAAGAATTACATGAAGCACCATTGAGGTCCATGTCTTGTTCCAACAAATATTGGGTTTCCTCTACATTGTTAGTCCCACAAGTACTAGAGGAAATGGAAGCATTGTTTTCATGGCAACAAGACATAGAAAGCATATCATCATGAGATTTAGTTAAGCAACTAATACATGATATGCAAGGACTATGAACACTAGCATGTAGGACATTTGAAGTGCTAGAGGAGTTTAAGTCCAAAGATAGAACATTGCAATGAGATAGAGATGAAGTATAGTCAATAGTGGATTCTCCATCAACAATGCAATTTCTATCACCACTCACCATGACATTACCTTGTGACAAATCACATGTTGGTGAAGTGGAAGAATAAGTGAGCTCATCACGGCCGGAGGTGGAAGGACAACAATCATCCTCAATAATGTTGGACACTTCATATTTACCTTGAAGCTTGGTCCAAAGCTCATGAGCGTTCCGGAAAGGCATAATTGAAGCAAGAACTACATCGCTCAAAACACATATAAGGCCATTAGATACTTGAGTATCGAGATGAGAGTTTTCCTCATCCTCTAAAGATAATTCTTGGGAATCCTTTGGAGGAGAAAAACCCACATCTACAATACTCATAATATAATTTTGACCCATGTTCCTAAAAAGATTAAGCATGCGAATTTTCCAAACATCATAATTTGTGCAATTGAATATGAAAGAGGGATCGTGCACTAATTCTCTAAACGACATCTTTTACTCTCTAGGCGGTAAAGCCCTAAAAGAGAGCCCAGGCTCTGATACCCATTGAAAGGACAAGGATGTCGCCTAGAGGGGGGGGAGTGAATAGGCGATTTAAAACTTTTCCGGTTTAGGCTTGATAATTCCGGAATAAAACTAGGTGTTTAAATTAACAAGCCAACAACCTAAATAAACTAGGCTCACCTATGTGCACCAACAACTTATGCTAAGCAAGATAAGCAACAAGGTGATAGCAAGATATAATACATCAAGCACGAAGGCTACAATGTAAATTGCATAAGTAAAGAGCTCGGGTATAGAAATAACCGAGGCACGCGGAGACGATGATGTATTCCCGAGTTCCTCCTTTTGAGGGGAGTACGTCTCGTTGGAGGGGTGTGAGTTTTAAACTCAAGACGCCACAAATGGCCTCACCCTATTCTCCGATGAACCTCGCACAAAAGCTTGGTTCACCTTCCACTATTGATTTCCTTTTGGGCGGAAATCGAGTCCCTTACAACAATCTTGAGGCACAACCCACAAAAGGATTGGGAGCTCCCAAGTGGGCACAAAAGGCCTCAACCGCCACAAAAGGCGTCTAGGGTCCAAAGACCCAAGAGTAACAAGCTCACGAACTTTCACTTCCACGAATCCTCGTGGAGAGCACAAACCGATGCACAAAAGCAATGGCAAGAACACAAGAAGTGTTGATGCCCACAAGTATAGGGGATCATTGAAATCTTCGTTGGGAAGTATTACCCAAATTTATAGTTCGACTCAAGGGGAACACAAGAATACCAATAAGACTTTAGCAATTGAGGCGTCACTCTCATCCACACCTGTATATCAATAAACTTGCAGCAGTGATAGTTATGGCAGTAGGATGATTCAAGCAAGCAAAATAAAACAGCAGTAGTAAACAAGGGTTTCCCAGTTTTCACCGGAAAAGTGAAAGTGTAACTCAGAGATTTAAAACGTAGGCATGAGGTGATAGCGGGGTGTTGCATGAATAAGATTGATCATATAATAAGATACAAATAGCAATGGGACTTATCTCTAACTCCGATATATGTAGGTATGTGTTCTGTAAATAGTTGTGCGTACTAACCAAGAGAATTTGCACAACATCTATTGTCCTACCTGCCCATTTCACCGGGGCCAACTTGGAACTACAGGTAATTAAGGTCTACCCTTTCGAATAGCCCGGAACAACGCATTAACACTTCATGAACACATAGAATCCTCAAACTAAAACATTTCCCCCTTGTTTTCCCTATATGTCACTTTTAGGGTTCGCAGGTTCAACATAATAGCAGGTGATACACTTTGCAGATAAATACCAAACTCAAATATATGATGGGGCAAAATAAGTTCAGTACTGAAATCATGCCACTCGGGCCCTAGTAGCAAGCATTAAACATAGCATAAGTGCATCAACACAATACAAAAATATCCTCAAGATAAACCCCTAAGATCTCGGACAACGGGTATCATTACATGATCAATCTCATCCAATCCCCATCCACCTCATATGCCTACAGTGGACTACTCACACATGGTGATGGTGAAGGAGCTCATGTTCGATGGAGATGAAGGCGGTGAAGATGGCGGTGAAGACGGCCTCCGGATCCCTCCTCCGGGGGACAAATCCTGGATCAATTTGTCTCCGAAAACGAAGATCGTGGTGGCGGCGGCGCTCTGTTTCGCGAAAGCTCTCTCCTTCTAGGTCAGCCACTTTTTCGTATATATGAGGGGGTACGCGAAAGTCGAAGGAGAGGCGGTGCCCGAGGCCCCAGATGGGTGGGCCCACGCGGCCAAGGAATCTGGCCGCGTGGGGCCCACTCTTTTGGCCCTCGGACGCTTCCTCGTGTCCATCTTTTGCACGATGCCCTTCTTTTCCATAAAAATTGACGTGGTATTTTTCTCCGATTTAATTTCCTGCAAAAACAACCAGAAAAGAGACTTTGCTAAAAACAGCGTCAGATTCAGCAGTTTTATTCAAATATGGGAAGATTCCGGAGCAAATTATGAAGCAAAGTGCTTGGAAAAGTAGATGCATTTTAGGTGCATCAACTCCCCCAAGCTTAGCTCGTTATTTGTCCTCGAACAACTCAAACATAGTGCAGAAGCGATAAAAAGACTTTGACAAGAACTTTGCATTGCATATGTAACACCGTTTAATACCAACAAGTATTCAAAACATAACTTCCATAACAAATAACAAAATGCTAGCAAAGGTGCATCTAATCAGTGTTAAAGCATTTATATTTGTTGCAAGAGAAATAACATGAAGTGTCAGCACTTGGATGAGTTTGCCCAACTGTAGAAATAGACAAAGGTTCTTGCATCGCTTTTGATTGAATCATGTCAAGATTTTTGAGATCTTTCGATTCTTTCTTTTATTAACTAGTGAACTCATTGTGCTTACAACCTTGCTCTCAGTTTTATCAATCCATTTGGTGTTCCCTATTATGACTCATATGCTTGACCAACTAATGGTTGAGAGCCTCATGCCCCGTGAATACGAGTACCTACACCACGGTGTTACTCAACTCGGGCCACAAAGCAAGTTTAAGTTTCTAAGTCATTGCAAGTAATAATAGCGTCATCAAGAGCGTCAACTGGGGTACCTCTTGTCCCAGGACATGGAACAAGCCCATGTCAAAACGACAAGACAAACAGACAATGAACAATCTCAGCACTCTTTTATTTACTATTTGTGTAGCTTTTTATTATGAAGTGCATCACTAAATGTTCACTTTGGTACGCTGTAAATTTCCACCATGAATGATGCATGGCTTAGGTTGGCGGCCCAGGTGTCTCTCTAGCCATTTATACCCACTCCTCAAACTTACTAAGTTTCCGCATTTATTTGGCACCATGATAAGCATCCATAAACAAAAGTACATGATATCAACTAAATGTAATTTAGTGCAATGTTGAAAGCTTTCTATGTGTCAGCACATATAAGTTAACTCCCAACCCCTAAGCTTGTCAAGCATATGACTTCATGTTTAACATTTGAAAAACTCTTTTACTTTCTCTTTGGTTGGCAAGTTTAGCAAGCACAATGGGATGCGTAGACCTTTGTTTAGAGCCACAGTTACTCAATCCACAGCCAAGTGTTGTCACTAAATAATATCTCACTTGCATCATCATATAACATACTAGAACACGGAGAAGATAAACATTTGCTACCACTTCCCTAGATGTTAAAGAAACTATGATGTGCGCACTTGCTGTTATTAAAAAGTCCACATAAGCACGGCAAAGGTGTCATACCTTTCATCCACTTCATGCACATCAACTCATCATCGTTATTCTCCTCTCCCAACTTGAACTGCGCAATAAAAACTCAAATCTGCCATAAAACGTTACTGCATACAGAACTGTTTTTGCCCTACCTAAACACCTTAGAATAATCTCATATTTTACGGGTGCATAGGTTATGAAAAGTTGCAGTAGTGGTTAAAATTTTAACTCATTCGGGGTTACAGAAAAAAAATGAAAAAAAACAGTGAGCAGATTTCAGCAATTCCTGCACCTCCGTTTTTTACTTTGGATTCAAGAAAACGAAAATATTTTTGTTCTTTTTAGTTTTTAGATGCATAAAGTAAATGACCAGAAGTAAATAAGCAAAAGAAACAAATAAAATCTTTTTGTGTTTTTGTGATTTTTAGAACAAGAAACTAAAGCATAACAAGATAAAAGTGATATAAAACAACGAATGGAAAGGGAGAGAAGTACTCCCCCAAGCTTGCGATCAAGCTAGTATCCCGGATGGTAATCGTACCCACCACTTCCATCTCCAGGAAAGTAACCATATTGGTAGCCTTGCATTCCTGGATATTGGGGCTCCTCTTGAGGTTGCACCTCCTCCACGGTCCACTTCCCGGTAATCCTGTCAAAAAGGTCAGCACGAGGGAGCCTAATGGACACATTTTGTCCATTAGAACTCTTATAGTTATACATATAATGATCCTCATGCCTCTCACTCATTTCCATGCGAGAAGTCAAAGTAAAATCAAGTAAATTAGACTCTCTCACTAGGCTACCCATGTTATTATCAAAACCTCTCTCTTCCTTAATGTGCTCATATACTAAAGTAGCAATGGCACCAGCATAAATAGGAGTGTAATCAGTATTATTCCTCCTCATAGCCAAGTGCAAGGACCTAGCAAGAATTACTCCCAAGTTATACTCACACGGTATGTTCTCTTTTGCACATTTAAGTAAATAAATCATGGGTTCAGTGCAAGCAGAAGTGTTATCTCTAGCAATAAATCCTCTTGCAAGGAACAAGGCAAAGTATCTCAAACCGGGGTGTTGTATGCAAGTGAATTGACCCCTATTAAGTCTATCAGGAATGTTCACAGAAATACTACGCCAAAAAGCAACAAGTTCTTGGTTAGAATCAGCACGGGTCTCCTCCCAACTACCCGTGTTCTCTACGCGAATAGCTTTGCAGAACTCATCTAATGACATAACCAAGCGCTGCCCCTCATAGTAAATTTAATGACAAAGGTGGGAGACGGTGGCTTACTTTTCTTACTGTGTTTGTAGTTTTCGGGGCCTCGAACCGAAATGTGGAGAGGAATTCTCGCGAGAGTTCCTCGTATGTGTTCCGTGGATGAAGGGAGAACTCGAGTAAGCCAGCTGCAGCGGCGAAGGCGTTGAAGTCCTCCTTTATCCCCCAATGATCAAGAACCACGGGGTCTTGCCATTTTGTTGCATGAATCCGAAGCCTCTCCCCTGCATATACCGCACCATCCTCCCAAAGGTGGTTGTCATCATAATTCTCGGAAACTCTAGATGATCTTCTCCTTGGTCTCGAAGTCATCCCAAACAATCCTTTACCTTTGTTCATGATGAAACCTTGCTGGAGCTGGTTTTCTGTCGAGGGGAAGGAGATGGGCACAGGGCACTCACCTAACTCCACCTGGGGCCAAAGTTAGTGGGTCCCATGCGGCCAAGGAATCTGGCCGCGTGGGACACCCTCTTTTGGTCCCTGGTGGCCTCCTGGTGTCCCACTTTTGGCTGTTGGTCCCTCTGGTAAAATAACTTACCTCCAAATTTTTCTGGAATTTTTCGAGAAATTTTCTGAAGAGAATTTTTCAAACTTCATATTCTGGAATTTTGAACTCTGAAATAATTATGATTATGCATATACTCCAAAACTCTAGGATAAATAAAATTAAAATGCAATACAAATTTTTATGGGAATCAAGTTTTCATCATTTCCACATTAGTAATGAGGTTGATCAAGTCTCATTAATAATATGTAAAAGATATAATACATGATTCTTATTTTATATATATAAAGAAGAAATTCAAGATACCTCATATTTGATTGGAATAGTTCCAATCATCAAGGTAGCATACTTTGGTGCAGGAGGTGGTAGTGCAAATTCAAAGCTTCCAATCATAATAGTATTTCTTTGAATAGAATTCACACTCTTGTTTATCATTGTAACAGGATTCTTCTTGGGATATAGCTCATTTCCTTTGACATTAAATGTCACTTTGCTCTCAGTGCAATTTATCACAGCTCCTGCAGTGTTTAAAAAGGGTCTTCCAAGAATAATAGATAGATTATCATCCTCAGGCATTTCTAATATAACAAAGTCTGTAGGAATTAACACATTAGCTATAGAGATAGGAACATCCTCACATATACCTATAGGCACAACAGTTGATTTATCAGCCATTTGCAATGAAACTTCAGTTGGAACCAATTTATTCAGGTTAAGTTTCTTATATAAAGAAAAAGGCATAACACTAACACCAGCTCCTAAATCACATAATGCATATTTCACATAAGTTTCTTTAATATGACAAGGAATAGTTGGAATACCAGGATCTCCACGCTTTTCAGGCAATTTCCCCTCAAATGAATAATTAGCAAGCATAGCAGTAATTGCATCAGTAGGTATCTTCCTTTTATTAGTGACAATATCTTTCATATATTTTGAATATGGAGGAATTTTAATAGCATCAACAAGAGGAATTTGCAAACATAAAGTTTTAATCAACTCAAAAA
This sequence comes from Poa pratensis, assembly GCA_947311845.1. NCBI lineage: Eukaryota > Viridiplantae > Streptophyta > Magnoliopsida > Poales > Poaceae > Poa > Poa pratensis. Next base: position 57,177,226 of record CAMZMU010000036.1, on the reverse strand, counting down.
TTTCTCAAACCTAGCATCATCCAAAGATTTCATTACCTCTTGGGGATATGGTATGGGTCTTTGTACCCATGGATCCCTCTCTTTACCTTTTTGTTGATTTGGATGCTTCTTCTTTTTATTCTTCTCAATAGATGGTTGAGGGTCTTCTTTTTCAGGAGGTTCAGGTTCTTCAATATTTTCAGCTTCATGTTGTTCTTCTTCAGGTGGAGATGATTCCTCTTCTTCATTATTATCATCTTCAGTCTCAGCATCAGAAATAGAAATATCCTTATCTTGTTCTTGAGAATCATCAATATCTTCGTTTTCATTGGGAGATTTTCCTGCAGAAGATTTCTTCTTGAGAGCCTCTTGCTCTTTCCTCTTGGGATGGTCTTCAGGATAGTCAGGATCCTGAGTACTTGCACCACCTCTAGTGTTAACTCCACAAACCTGTTTCTTCTCAATAAGATTTGCATACAATTGATTTTGAAGAGAAACCATTTGTTCAACTTGATTATTCATCATCTCACAATGTTTAATAATTCTTCTAACCTCTCCCACACTAGCATTTAAATTTTCACGAAGAAATTTAATTTTATGAGAGTTTTCCATAATACTCATTCTAATATCATGCTCCTCAGGATCGTTATAATAAGCAAAATCATTAATGTACGATACATCAATAGGAGGTGTTACCTTTTCATTACCTTCCATAGAGCTAATAGCATTGACTTGGATTGGAAAACATGGTTGATCAATAGGAAGTTTAACACCCATTTCAGATAATTCCTTGAGATGAGAGGTTTTAATTCCCTTCTCTTTAATAGCCTTGGAAGCTTCTTTCATTGTCTCTTTGTTTAATTTAAGAATGCCTCCTTTCTTCTCGGAAATATCTCTTTTCCATCTATCTCTTCAATATTCCAATCTTCATAATTTCTAGAGATAGTCTCCAATAACTCAGTTGCTTCATCAACGGTCCTTTCCCTGAAAACATTACCTGCAATACTATCAAGATAGCCTCTAGTGTTTTCAGTTAGTCCATTGTAAAATATATCAAGTATTTCATTACTCTTGAAGCCATGGGTAGGACATTTCCTAACCATCTTACTGTACCTCCCCCAAGCTTGGGGTAGATCCTCCTTCTCTTTCTGTGAAAAGTTGCTAATCTCAATAGTTAAACCATGGATCTTATCTGAAGGGAAATATTTATTATAGAATAGCTGCAAGCATTCCTCTTTACTAGTAATAGATCCAGGTTCTAAATGATTATACCAAGTTTTAGCATTTCCTCCCAAGGTAAAAGGAAACAACTTTAAGAAATAATAGCGTTGGTGGATTTCATCTTTACCAAATAGCACAGATAAATCATGCAAAACAGCAATGTGTTCAAAAGGAAACTCATCATCTCCCATAAAACTTAAACTTCTCAGCTTTTTCAATTATTTCAGGATCAACACTAAACTCATAATCTTTATCTTTAATTTTAATAGCTGGAGCATTCATTTTCTTAGTAACAGGGAAATAATCATCAAGAGGAGAATTTTTATAGCTATCAAGTTTATCCAATTTATCAAATTCGAATCCATAAAAGCCATAGTAAATGCATCTTCTTCCTCAGAAGAAGTTTCATGTTCATCATCACAATATTCATATCTTCCAACTCAGACTCCACATTTTCAACAATAGCAGATTAGGTAATTCAGGCAATTCAGATGTTTCAGTTATCTCAGATGTTTCAGGTGTCACTTCTTTGTCTACGCTACCACATATTAAATTATTTTCAATACTAGTAGACATCTTAGACAATGGTGAACTAGATAAAGCTTTTTTTTCTTCTTAGCAATAATAGCAGAAGCAACATTAGGTGAAAAGTTTGGCCTACTTGGCAAATCAGTACCTCTACGAGTAGTTGAAGGCCTTACTTCCTTCGGAGTATTCTTTTCCTTTCCCATAGTTGGGAACAAGCAAGTGCAGCAAATAAATGATAACAAGTTGTCTTACCAATAAAGCTAGGTTCCCCGGCAACGGCGCCAGAAAATGTCTTGATGCCCACAAGTATAGGGGATCGTTGAAATCTTCGTTGGGAAGTATTACCCAAATTTATAGTTCGACTCAAGGGGAACACAAGAATACCAATAAGACTTTAGCAATTGAGGCGTCACTCTCAACCACACCTGTATATCAATAAACTTGCAGCAGTGATAGTTATGGCAGTAGGATGATTCAAGCAAAATAAAACACAGTAGTAAACAAGGGTTTCCCAGTTTTCACCGGAAAAGTGAAAGTGTAACTCAGAGATTTAAAACGTAGGCATGAGGTGATAGCGGGGTGTTGCATGAATAAGATTGATCATATAATAAGATACAAATAGCAATGGGACTTATCTCTAACTCCGATATATGTAGGTATGTGTTCCGTAAATAGTTGTGCGTACTAACCAAGAGAATTTGCACAACATCTATTGTCCTACCTGCCCATTTCACCGGGGCCAACTTGGAACTACAGGTAATTAAGGTCTACCCTTTCGAATAGCCCGGAACAACGCATTAACACTTCATGAACACATAGAATCCTCAAACTAAAACATCTCCCCCTTGTTTTCCCTATATGTCACTTTTAGGGTTCGCAGGTTCAACATAATAGCAGGTGATACACTTTGCAGATAAATACCAAACTCAAATATATGATGGGGCAAAATAAGTTCAGTACTGAAATCATGCCACTCGGGCCCTAGTAGCAAGCATTAAACATAGCATAAGTGCATCAACACAATACAAAAATATCCTCAAGATAAACCCCTAAGATCTCGGACAACGGGTATCATTACATGATCAATCTCATCCAATCCCCATCCACCTCATATGCCTACAGGGACTACTCACACATGGTGATGGTGAAGGAGCTCATGGTCGATGGAGATGAAGGCGGTGAAGATGGCGGTGAAGACGGCCTCCGGATCCCTCCTCCGGGGAGAAATCCTGGATCAATCTGTCTCCGAAAACGAAGATCGTGGTGGCGGCGGCGCTCTGTTTCGCGAAAGCTCCTCTCCTTCTAGGTCAGCCACTTTTTCGTATATATGAGGGGGTACGCGAAAGCCGAAGGAGAGGCGGTGCCCGAGGCCCCAGATGGGTGGGCCCACGTGGCCAAGGAATCTGGCCGCGTGGGGCCCACTCTTTTGGCCCTCGGACGCTTCCTCGTGTCCATCTTTTGCACGATGCCCTTCTTTTCCATAAAAATTGACGTGGTATTTTTCTCCGATTTAATTTCCTGCAAAAACAACCAGAAAAGAGACTTTGCTAAAAACAGCGTCAGATTCAGCAGTTTTATTCAAATATGGGAAGATTCCGGAGCAAATTATGAAGCAAAGTGCTTGGAAAAGTAGATGCATTTTAGGTGCATCAAGTGCTCAAGTCCTTCACTCTCAAAACCCACCACAAGCAACTAATGCTTATGGGGGGAGAAGAGAGGAAGAACAAAGAAGAACTCAACAAATGGAACTTCAAGAACTAGATCGAAAGGGTTCCCCTCACTTAGAGGAGAGATGGATTGGTGGAAATGTAGATCTAGATCTCCTCTCTCTTATCCCTCAAAAATATGCAAGAATCATGGGAGGAATTGAGAGAGAGGCAAGCTTTGCAAGGTCAACAATGGTGGGGAAGAGAGAGAAAAACGTGCTGGGCAAAGCTGGCTGGCTGGAGGTAGGTGGAGGGGTATTTATACCCCTCCCAGAAAAAGAGCCGTTGCAGCCAGAAAACATAGGATTATCCGATTCAAGTTGGGATAGGATAATCCGACTGTATAGGATTATCCGATTCAAGTTAGATAGGATAATCCGACTGTATAGGATTATCCGATCCAAGTTAGATAGGATAATCCGATAAACTCTAGAGAGCCATCAAACAAGGTTGTCAAAAGTCCTTAGCCGAATTCGAGCAAATCTTGAGAATCGGATAATCCGAATCAATCTTGATCGGATATTCCGAAAATCTCCAGTACGCACAGCTTTTAAAGTCTGTAGCCATTTTCGCGTTCAGCAAAAAACTGGGTCGTATATTCTGATCCAAGTTTGGGTCGGAATATCCGATTGTCTGAAAACTGACAGAAACAGCAAAACGAAAACCGCAATAACTTTTTCATCCGGACTCCGATTTCGATGATCTTGGGCTCGTTGGAATCGTAACGAAGAGCCCTTCAAGATCATGCAGAGAAATATCATAGTCCAAGGATGGAGGATAAAACCAAATGTAGAAAGGTAAACCTCTCTAAAAAAGGAACAACCGGCAAATCCTCCAACATAAAAAATGCAACAAGATACTCATATGAAATCCGTTTTTGATGAACTAGAGCTTGGTATAGAGATGAACATAAGATCTAAATTCTCACATGGATAAAATCCAAATAAGAACCAAGAAAGATGATATGCCAAATATGCAAAGGTTTGAGCTCTCCACAAAGATGCGATCAAGTTACTCACTTGAGAGCCCCTCTTGATAGTACGCCGTCTATCCTATAACCCAGTCTCCCACTAACACCACGAGACCGGTAAAAGAGAAACCCTATCAAGATCATAGCTTTGCCTTGCGCATTCCACTTGAGCTAGATGATGACGATCTTGACTCCCTCAAGTTGGAACACCTTTCTTGATTGTGCTTGCTAGCTCATGTTTGATGAAGACTTCTCCAAATACTCCCCCATACACCATTATGGGAGAGCCTCGCTTAGCTCCGTCTTTATGAAGATGATGTCTTGAATCCTTCAAGACATACTTGCAATATGCTCAACTCTACACAAGACCATTCTTCGTATAAACCCTTGAATAGAGCATTGATCATTATGTAATCTTCTAGAGTCCAACACATGAACTCCAATCTTTTCCTATGGACAAGATCTACAAGAATATCTCAATGCAAATATTAGTCCATAAGGATTGTCATTAATTACCAAAACCACACATGGGGCAACACATGCACTTTCAGGGTGCACCCCTCCCAACTGAGAAACATGACACGTGGATCTAGGACTTGATCGGTTGGGGTGCCAAGCTTTTTTAAAATCGCATTGGGCTTGATGTGCTTTGCATTTAACAACTAATAGATAGGATGCTTTTCACTAATGTTGAGCTTTGACCACAAATACATGTCTATATAGCATCTTTTGCACATCGTATACACATAGGATTAGTCCAAATAATAATAGGTTAAAATATGTATTTTCTTGGAGGGGGTGCCATGGCATCCCCACTAGACACACCCATTGCGTGTAACCCATGGATAGCCGCAGGAGTGGCCCTTTTTTGGCCTTAAAGGTATCGATATGCGGAGATGTCGCGATACTTGACTAGAGAAAGGTACAAGACAAGATGAATATACACTTGACTAGTGGAACAAAGTTCACCATATGTCAAGCAGTGAAACAATTATGTTGCTTGTTTTAAATAATTAAGTAGTTTGTATGATTATCACATATTAATTCATAGCCTTCGTACAACTAAGAATATGATATGCAAAATTATAAGTCCTATTTTCTGGAAATATTATATGTTAACATTTGTCAAATATTGAAGTTCCTCAAACTCTATTATGCAATAGAGATTGCGTGAGCATAAATATGTGGTGGTGGGGTGTCTGTGTACATCTAGATTGTACTTGGCATTATAAGAAGACACACTGTCTTATGCAACTTTCTTTCTCTCAACCAAACATGAAGATAAGAGACCCAGAAACTAATTAACTAACCATTAAGTTATTGATATTATTATTTAACCTAGAACCCCAGTCATTACAGTTGAGTATGTTGAGTTGTAGTTATCTTAGATCTAAGAATTAGTTCAAAGTATATTTTGTTGTTGTTTTGATTAATTGAGTTTCAGTTCCTCATGTAGTAAACTAGTAGTTAATTTTCGCATACTTGTGTGTGTTAGTCCAACAATCACCGACAACCATTAAGGATTGGCTTGAGTAAGAAATTCCAGTAATATAAATTATGTTGGGTTATTCTTTTGGCTGATAGATTTGAGTGTATAATTTGCAAAGTGATGCATGTGAAACATGTTATCAAGTGGGATCTGGTGGTAGCTAATTGGAAAAGGGTGCAAGGCAATATGAATACCTAGCTACTTGATTTGGAACAAAGATTACTATTCGTACGAGAGTGGAAAGGTTGTGATACTTATATTTTTTTACCTTGTTGGTTTGCCTATTTATCACGTATTAAAGCATAGACTTCATAATACAACTATGATGTTAAGATGTACAAAAGTAGAAGCCCTATTTTTCTGACAAAATGATATCGTGAGATGGGCCAATACTGAATCATTAGGTGTTGTGTGAGGGTATGTGTGGTTTCGGTATGTATATATGTGTGTGTATGTTGCACTGAGTGGTTCAAAGAATACATCATGTTGCTACCTGATCACCATTCACTTAATCGGTAACAATAGAAGAAAATTGAAACAAATAAACTAGCCCTTAATTTCTTGCTATCAAAGATTTGACTTGAACCCCGAGTCACTACAATCTATGCTATGTTGATTTGTAGTTACATTAGATAAATGGAGCATGCATGATCAAGCCATTATTTTTTGTTATTTGTATGAAGTGAGTCCTAGTGCGTCATGTAATAGACTGGAATACTAGTTTTCCACTAACATGTGGGCTAGTGTAACAACCCTCACCTCTTTAAAAACCTTCACCGTATATAATCAAATTTCAACCACTAAGCTGCACTCTTAGGGCAGCACGACGCGGTGATCGGCGAGGTGATCCTGGCGGCGGCCGGGGCGTGCTCGTGGCCCGGTTCCAGGGCATCCTGGGGCTTGGGACTGGTTCATGTGGCGGGGCAGTTCGCGGGTGAAGTGTTCGGCGGACAAGCCAGTCCGGATCATGGTGGGCGTGTGATTCTGGCGGTGATTACCGGGCTCTAACGGCGGTTGGAGCCATCGACGGCGGCATCCGTGGACGTCGTAACCTTGTTGAAGGCATCAGTGATGCAGATCGCGTTCTCGCACAGATCGCTCCGGGGGAAACCCTTGACCTGGTTTCCAGGTCCAACGTTGATGACGCAGATCGTCGTTCTCCCTCTTGAGGGCAGCGTGTGGGAGTTGGACCTGGCTTGTGGGACCAGTGGCAGCTGGTGGTGTTCGCGAGGTGGAGCGGCGTGTCATCATCTGCGTCGACGACGGCGGGTCTTGGCGGCATGGCGCCGCGGAGTATCGGCAACGGATGCATCTTGATGGGCGAGCGCAGGGTGGAGGCGCTGTTGGGCGTCGTGGAGGCTTCGACAGCAGGCCTGTCGAGTATCATGCAGATCTTAACCCTGAAGAGTTCGATGGTGGTGGCTCGATGGTGGTGACGGCTTCTTCAGCGTGTGCTTCAGGAGTCTGCTAGACCGGATGATCGCTCTCGTGTCGCCTAGAGGGCGTCTCGGGGTATGCGACTTGTTCTCGGTTCCTAGTTGGTGGGTGGATTTCGCGTTTTCATGGCACAAGGCCCTGTTTACATGATTTCACTCATTGTCGGGTTTGTAGGTGTTGCGTGGTGGCTTCGGGTTTTTTGATGTATGTTTCTTTGTCAGACCTTTATTGAATAAAATAATAAAGAAGCCGTATGCATCTCTTCGATGCAGAGGTTGGGACTCCCCTTTTCTAAAAAAAAGGTGCACTCTTCAATAGAACAACTTTAACAAGCATGAGACATCTCGCGGAACTAGTCTGAATTTTCTTTACTTGATAAATTGAGGGCATATATTCAATATGATCAATTCACTATTTGTTATATGATCGGTGTTATGTTTATGGGATACAAAGTGCGGTTGTATTTCAATGAACGAGGAGACCAACTAATAGGTGATCATGTGAAACTCATTGGCATACATATGCGGATATATCATTGTCTTTGGCCAGACATAGACACAAGGCAACCTTAGTATGTACTTTGCAGGTGAACAAATATCATTGTACATCAAGTGGTGGAAGTGTCGTCTTTCTCAGTTTTTGCCTCGATGCTTGACCTATTTATCACATTTTAATGTACATACTCATAAAATTGTGATTTTATGATGAAAAAATAAAACCCATCTTTTATGGAAATATTACATGGTGGCATGGGTTAAAATCCGCGTTCACAAGCAAATATGGGGCTTGATACGCACTGATGACCCACAAGTATAGGGGATCGCAACAGTCTTCGAGGGAAGTAAAACCCAAATTTATTGATTCGACACAAGGGGAGCCAAAGAATACTTATAAGCCTTAGCAGCTGAGTTGTCAGTTCAGCCACACCTGGAAAAGCACTAGTAACAGGGGTGATGTGATAGCAGCAGTAATATGAGAGCAATAGTGACAGTAACACAACAGTGATGGCGCCAGAAAATAGTTGGTGGTGTGTTGACAGGAGAGCAATGATGATTAATATGGACCGGGGTTCCAGCTATCTACACTAGAGGTAACTCTCCAAACAAAGCATGTGTTGGGTGAACAAATTACAGTTGGGCAATTGATAAAATTGTGTGGGCATTACAATGCATATTATGACAAGATAAAGTTCACTGTAGTATTTAATTGGGCATTACAACAAAGTACATAGACTTGCTATTCAACGCATCTATGCCTAAATAATCCACCTTCCGTTTAGCATCCGCACCCCTTCCGGTATTGAGTTGCAAACAACAGATTATTGCATGAAGTAAAGTGTGTAATGTAAACAATGCAAATGAAACGTAGACAATGCATCATTGTTTTATCCCTAGTGGCAACATCACATCCACAACCTTAGTCGTTTCTGTCATCTCGAGCCCATATTACTGGAGGCATGAACCCACTATCGAGCATAAATACTCCCTCTTGGAGATACAAACAACTACTTGATCAGGGTAACCACAAGTACCCGAGAGCATGCAAGATCTTAAATAAAACATAAGTATGATAACATGATGAACAAACTGATCATAATTCGACAATTCATCGGATCGACAATTCATCTGATGAATCCCAATCATGTAAGGCAGCTCATGAGATCATTGTATTGAAGTACATGAGAGAGAGTACCAACTAGCTACAGCTAGAACCCGTAGTCCATGGGGGAACTACTCACAAACCATCATGGAGTCGAAATGGAGGCGGCGTGGTCGATGGAGATGGCTCCGGGGGTCAATCCCCGTCCCGGCAGGGTGCCGGAACAGGACCTTCTGACCCCGAAACGAAGTTTGGTGGCGGCGGAGCTCTGGGATGCATTCGGGAAAATCGTCGACTCTTTTTAGGGTTTTCTCCACTGAGGCAATAAATAGGCGAAAGGGCGGCGTCGGAAGGTTCTCGAGTCAACGAGGTGACCCCTCGGCGCCACCCCCTCCAGGCCGCGCCGAGGCCTGGCGTGGAGGCCTCGTGCCGTGCCTCCCCCGGACTTGTCCTTCTGGCCCATGGAGTCTTCTGGTGAAATAGGGATGTACGTTGATTTTCGTCCAATTCCTTCAATTCCAAGCATCAAGTAAATTTTCACAACATAGAAAGGATCCAGTCAAGTAAAAATAAACATGAACGTCATGAATCAACTGTTTCGAAGCCTACTCAGCCGGTGAGTGTGAGCATTTGGTATTGGCACCAGGATGTGATGATCCCGAAGAGCAAGTCTTGATGCCTGCACAAATAACGGGATTTAGGTTGAGACTCCAAGTGCAGAGTGTATAGTATAGTGGAAGACAGTTTTCCCCACGAGGGGTGACTCGAGGGTTTAATATCGAACTCTCGGGGAATCTGAAGTGATAGATTTATCTTCTTATCCTTCTTTTGGTTACCTAGAAAATAAGGTTAGATGTTTTGGTCCTCAACCTCACCTGTGGTTGTCAAGCACAAGGTGTAAGAATGATATCAGGATAGTTATGCAATGCAAACAGGAAATAAATATGCAATGATGGTGGATGCAATGGTAAATGATATTTTTGGGTTTTTAAATGATGTATGCAAGATGAAAAGTATTTTTGTATTTTCGGATTTAATGATGGCTGAAAATATAAAAGTGGTATATGGTGTTGGAAAGGTGTTTCTTATGATTAAAAATGGACTGGGGTTCATGGTTTCACAAATGCACTCTCTCTTTATAAAGTGGTAGACAATGGAACACACATAGTTAACATATGAGATTGCAACACAGGGTTTGATAACAAGTTACTTAGATATATGGGCATCACGTCCTAACATAGAGATCTTTTGGTTATTAACCTCTCTTATACTCCACCAAGATGCGAACTAAATCATAACACCTCAGTAATTAAGATAACTCAGAGTATAGCAATAAGTATCATGACATGAAGTGAAAATAAGAACATGCTAGATCTAGTCATGGAGTAGTGGCAATGGTCACGCCCACATCCCCGGTAGCATGGTATTTTAGTTTATCCCTAGTGAGGTAACAAAGTAAGGTAAAGATACCAAAGTGGATCGCAGAACTTTCTCTCACGTTCACTGCACTAGCCACCCCCCGTTACTCCAACTAATGCACACGTTCCCCCTCACACGCTCTCATAAACATGCTTGATCAAAACAAGTAGACAAGAACGGGGTACATAATATGCATCTATAATCATAACTGAAACAAACATTGCAATCTCAAACAAATATTAACTCATAAAGATCCACCACAAAGGTATTACAACGGTGACCGTAATCATGTTCAGCAGCTCATACGGTACTAATTAGTGAAGCTCAAGAGAGGAGAGATACATAAGTTACTTCCACAAACCCATAGTCCAGAGGTGGACTACTCCCTCTTCATCATGGAGACGGTGGAGAAGTCGATGGAGAAGGTGGAGACCACGCCGGCAGCGCCCCGCCGGAGTTTTCCCCCTCCAATCTGCAGCTCCTGATCTCCGTTTCGGTGTTTCTGTGTTTCTGCGGCGCTCCTTCCAGAGAACGACGGGGGACCTTTTTTTATAGGCGTTTTTAGGTCAAGACGAAGGCGGTGGAGCGAAGATCGACGGCAACGGAGCCACGAGGCCCAAACGGGTGGGTCCCACGCGGCCTGGTACTGTGGCCGCGTGGGCCATGCTCGTTTGGCCCTCGGGCCTCCGTTTGCTCGCTTCCTTTTTCCGTAGTCCTTCTTCCTTCCAAATATTGACGCCCGTAAATTTCCAGGTGATTTCGTTGACGTTTGGGTCCCTGAAACATTAAAATACAAAACTAGGGTTTTCTGCCTGTGCAGGGTTAATTCCAAATAAATGGGAAAACTATGAAGTATTCCCAAAATCATGATAAAACATTGATATAACCCTTATATGATGCAAATATGATTGGAATATAAGCAATTAAAGTGCAAAGTTCATGTATGTATTTTACATGCATCAGGATGTTATGGCAAAGAGAACGTTAATGGGGGTTTGGAAGGCCAATGGAAGAAATTTTTACAAAGCTAAAAAGTGATCATTAGACAAGAGGAAGTCTTATAATCGAAGCTATGCAAGGAGTAGTGATTGCCACGCAACGGATGCACATAGAGCTATATGTATATGAAAGCTCTCCAATGGAACTAGTGGGGGTGCATCCAACTTGGTTGCTCATGAAGACCTAGAGCACTTTTGAGGCTCATCATTGGAATATACAACCCAAGTTCTATAGTGTAAATTCCCCACATAGTTATACTAATGAAACATGAGAACTCTCTCAAATAGAGCAAAGGTGCTAAACATGAGCACAAATATGATAACTATTGCAAAGTTCATGTATGCATTTTACATGCATCAACATCCCCAAGCTTAATCCATGCTCGTCCTCGAGTATGAAGATGATAAAACTAACATGGACTTTGCAATTTAATACTTAACAATGGATATCAAATATGATTACTATTGCTACATATAGTCAAATGATTCATTCTTCAAAGGAGTAGCAATATGCAAATAGTTTATGAAGTGATATCAAGTATTCAAGACAAGGATGTTCATTGATAGTTCACAAAGTGTAACATAGTAGCAAGTAATATGGAACACATGTATGCATAATGATAAGTAGAACATCCTACAATGGTCATAGAGTGTAGATGAAAATCTGAATATGATAGGTGTACACTTTGGAAAGATGTATATGTGAGTAGAGGTAAAGCATGCATAAGTTTCATCCAACTTCCAAACTCTTCTACTTAAGTTAATGATTGCAATAAGGTATTCATTGGTGTCAAGCTCTCATTGCCCCTATCATAGCATCTTGAATGATTAAGGTTAAAGTGAAAGCAAATATGAGTAGTGTGCTTGACAAAGTAAAGGTTGGATGTCTCATGCCCCTTGAATACAAGTACCTACACCATGATTACTCAACTTAGGAAACAAAGCAAGTTCAAGTTATCTATCATTGTAAGTAATAATAGTATCATCAAGAGCGTCAACCGGGTACCTCTTGTCCCATGATATGGAACAAGCCCATATCAAAATGACAAGACAAACAAACAAAATGAACAATCTCAACACCCTTTTTATTTACCATTTGGAATAGTTTTTTATTGCAAGGTGTATCACAGAAGGTTCACCATAGTATGTAAGTAAATTTCCACCATGAATGATGCATGGCTTAGATTAGCGGCCCAGGCGTCTCTCTAACCATTTATACAAACTCATTTGAACTACTTCATTTCCATCTCATTTCACCATGATAGGCATCCATAAACAAAAGTACATGATATCAACTAAATGAGATGAAGGAGCATGTTGAAAGCTTTGCATGTGACAGCACATATGGGCTAACTCCCAACCTCGAACATTTATCAAGCCACTAGCATCATAATCTTAATCACAATGGGTCATGTTTTATTTATTGCAATGATAGTAAAATGTGCATCAAGTTCGTGAGAGCTATATAACCAATTTTTCCATTGCAATCAATAACATAAACATTTTCATTCAGAGGTAAGATAACACAAAAACATGTTAACATACTCGGAATAGCATAAAGCCAATAGGTAGATATGGTGGACTCACTGGAATAACTTTGGTTGAAGGTGTTGGAAACAAGTTTTTGCTTGTTGGAGTTTTTGGGCTAGCAAAAGGGAGAAAGTTGACCATCTAGATGCATGCATGAGTGTCCATAGAACTAACTAATCCATGTTAAACCAAGTAAAATAACAATCAGCACCAAAACATGAATAAGTGATAGCTCTACAAAAAGAATTTGCAAACTATTACTCATAAACAAGCTCATGAATCATGCAACTATATGTATCATTAAAAATCAAGTCAAACATCCCTTTTCCCAATCTTATAAAAGCATCCAACATATTTCAACCCATATTTCCAGTAGCTCTCTCATATATAATTGATAGTGTGGTGGTCTCTCAAGACTCAAACAAAAACAAAAACGACGCTCCAAGTTTATGCGATAAAGTGTTTCGATCGAAAAACAGAAGTTGGACGTGTGCAAACCGAGAGTGTGTAGGTCCAGGGGTTGTCTTCACATCCCCAAGCTTATGGTCTTCACCATCCTTGGATAGCTCTTGGTGCATCTCCTCCAATCCCTGTGAAAAAACTTCAAAACACCGTTTCTCCCATCTCTTTTCTGTGGGGTGCATTAATAGTGATAAACAAATAGGTTCCTTGCTGCATATAATCCTTGAACAAAAATTCATATGAATGTCCAGAAAGTATATAATGTTGTATGCCTACTCATAAACTCAATTGGATCAAAAAGATTCAACTTAAAAGCTCAAAGCATGCATCAAACAAAATGGGACAGAATCTGTCCAGAAAAACAGCAGCAGCAAAACGTATTTTTCTACCCTACCAAACTTTCTCGAAAAATTCCGAAAAAATTCATGCATACAGAGGATGAAAAGTTGCAACTACAGTTCAAATATGAGCTCATTCGGAGTTACAGAATAAGAATTAAAAATCATACCGTGCACTGATTCGTGCAGGAATAAAATCTCCGAACGCTATAAGCAACTTTTCAAACCAAAAAGGGTAAAACTTGGCACTTTATTAAAAACTCCAGAACCTAAACTAGACACAAAATCTCTTGTTACAGCAAGAGGACACAAAGAAAAATCACACACAAAAATAACCGGGTTGCCTCCCGCAAAGCGCTTTCTTTATAGCCATATAGCTAGGCTTCTTACTTGTTGTTTTATTGTGGACGAAGCTCATGAGGGAGCTTGAACTTTGGTGGTTCCCTCTTCCTTGGAAAGTGTTCCATGCACTTCTTGTGTGGAAACTGAAACTTTACATTCCCTTCCTTTGAATCAATGATAGCACCTGTGGTACGAAGAAAAGGTCTTCCAAGAATAATAGGACTAGAGGTTTTATTCCCCATATCCATGATTAGAAAATCCACAGGCACAAAAGTCATATGTAACTCTACCATAACATCACTTACTTTTCCCAAAGCATGTTTAATAGAGTCATCAGCAAGTGCTAGTTCAATAGAGCATTTTTCAAGATTTTTCAATTCAAGCACTTCATATAGTTCTTTAGATAAAACAGAGACACTAGATCCTAGATCAAGTATGGCATGGTGTGTCTCTTTTCCAATAGTTACTAGTACCTTAGGTATCCACATATCCCCAAGCTTAGGTGGTATCATAGCCTCTTGGTTGTACCTAGCAATCTTTTCTTTCAAGACATGATTAGCAATATAAGAACCAAAACCTGCTTGGTTAGTGTTGATGGAAGGATCACTTGCAAATTTTTGTAAGATAGATATTAATTCATGCAAGCTACAATTTTCTAAGTCAAGCAAAGGATCCTTGACTTCATTAAGCATTTTAACTTCCTCAACTTTCTTTTCCAACTCAATCAGCATAAGAGATTCATCATGTTCAGTTTCTTTAGCTTCTTCTTTTAAACTACCAAGTTGAGACATGAGTGGCAACAAATATTCAGGGTAGTTCAATAATTCATCAAGAGTTTCCTCCAAAGTAAGAGGAACATTTTCAGCAATGTTAACAGAATTCATTCCAACCACAGGTGATGCTTGTGGTTTCCCTGCAGACATACTCAATAAAGTGGCTTGATTATCAGCTAGTTTAGACAAAGCTTTGTCTAGTCCTGCAGCTTGGAGTTGTAAGCCTTTAATATCAGAACTAATAGAAGCAACAGACTTATCAACTCTTGTATCATGTATTATGACTAGCAACTTGTTCCATGAGAATTTTGTTAGCCTCAGAATTATCATTGCGTGATAACATAGGCTTCCAATTATTATCATTAGCATTAGGATATGGAACAAAAGGACGATTGTTGGGAACATATGGGGGTTTATTATAAGAGTTATAATTGTTGTTACCATACCCATTATTACCATAGTTCCTAATGAAGTTGACATCAATATTTTCAGAATTGTTTCCAACTAGTTCTTGCAAAGGAACATTTTCAACACTAGGTTTATTAAGCAAAGCAAGAATAGTATCCATTTTAGATGACAAATCATTAGTTTCTTCAATAGAGTTCACTTTCTTAGAAGGATTAGGTGCCCTATCAGTATGCCATTGACTATAGTTTTGTAAAATGCTTTCCAATATATTTTTAGCTTCTACTATAGTCTTACTCATAAAAGCACCTCCAGCAGCAGAATCAAGTATGTTTCTAGACATGTAGTTTAAACCATTGTAGAAAGAGTGTAATATGGTCCATTCATTAACTCCATGTGAGGGACAAGTTCTAAGCATAAGTTTTATCCTATCCCAAGCCATAGCAACATGTTCATTTTCATTTTGCCTAAAAGAAAGGATGTTGTTTCTATTTTGCAAAATTTTAACAGGGGGATAATATTTCTTAATGAAAGCTTCTTTTAGATCATCCCAAGAATTAATACTACCAGATGGCAAGGAATGCAACCACTCTTTAGCTTTTCCTCTAAGTGAAAAAGGAAATAACTTCAGTTTTAGGATATCACTTTCCACATTTTTAAACTTTTGCATGTCACATATTTCAACAAAGTCATGAAGATGCATAGAGGCATCCTCCATAGCACTACCACCAAATTGTTCCCTAGTTATCAAGTTCAACAAACTAGGACTTACTTCATAACTCTCAGCATTTATCTTAGGTGTGGCAATAGCTCTCGTGATAAATTGATCATTAGGAGTGTTTGTGTAGTCACACAACTTAGTTCTTTCTCCCATTTTAGCAAGTTTTTTTTGGTATTTTTAATTTTTTATGCAAAACTGAAATAAATATGATATGATATGCAATGACACTAACAAAACAAATAAATTGCTTTGTAAGTAAAGATGGATAAGATGGTGCTCACGTAGGTGCAACCTCCCCAAGCTTAGGTGTTAGCACAAGTTGGTGACGTTGACTTTGTTGTGAGATGAATGCGATGATGCACACCCTTGGATAAATCTCTCAGCTACGATTCCCCGGCAACGGCGCCAGAAAACGTCTTGATGATCCCGAAGAGCAAGTCTTGATGCCTGCACAAATAAACGGGATTAGGTTGAGACTCCAAGTGCAGAGTGTATAGTAAGTGGAAGACAGTTTTCCCCACGAGGGGTGACTCGAGGGTTTAATATCGAACTCTCGGGGA
The DNA here is from genome assembly GCA_947311845.1 of Poa pratensis. Lineage (NCBI taxonomy): Eukaryota > Viridiplantae > Streptophyta > Magnoliopsida > Poales > Poaceae > Poa > Poa pratensis. Next base: position 57,160,749 of record CAMZMU010000036.1, on the reverse strand, counting down.
ATCTGAAGTGGTAGATTTATCTTCTTATCCTTCTTTTGGTTACCTACAAAACAAGGTTAGATGTTTTGGTCCTCAACCTCACCTGTGGTTGTCAAGCACAAGGTGTAAGAATGATATCAGGATAGTTATGCAATGCAAACAAGAAATAAATATGCAATGATGGTGGATGCAATGTAAATGATATTTTTGGGTTTTTAATGATGTATGCAAGATGAAAAGTATTTTTGTATTTTCGGATTTAATGATGGCTGAAAATAGAAAAGTGGTATATGGTGTTGGAAAGGTGTTTCTTATGATTAAAAATGGACTGGGGTTCATGGTTTCACAAATGCACTCTCTCTTTATAAAGTGGTAGACAATGGAACACACAAGTTAACATATGAGATTGCAACACAGGGTTTGATAACAAGTTACTTAGATATATGGGCATCACGTCCTAACATAGAGATCTTTTGGTTATTAACCTCTCTTATACTCCACCAAGATGCGAACTAAATCATAACACCTCAGTAATTAAGATAACTCAGAGTATAGCATTAAGTATCATGACATGAAGTGAAAATAAGAACATGCTAGATCTAGTCATGGAGTAGTGGCAATGGTCACGCCCACATCCCCGGTAGCATGGTATTTTAGTTTATCCCTAGTGAGGTAACAAAGTAAGGTAAAGATACCAAAGTGGATCGCAGAACTTTCTCTCACGTTCACTGCACTAGCCACCCCCGTTACTCCAACTAATGCACACGTTCCCCCCACACGCTCTCATAAACATGCTTGATCAAAACAAGTAGACAAGAACGGGGTACATAATATGCATCTATACTCATAACTGAAACAAACATTGCAATCTCAAACATATATTAACTCATAAAGATCCACCACAAAGGTATTACAACGGTGACCGTAATCATGTTCAGCAGCTCATACGGTGCTAATTAGTGAAGCTCAAGAGAGGAGAGATACATAAGTTACTTCCACAAACCCATAGTCCAGAGGTGGACTACTCCCTCTTCATCATGGAGACGGTGGAGAAGTCGATGGAGAAGATGGAGACCACGCCGGCAGCGCCCCGCCGGAGTTTTCCCCCTCCAATCTGCAGCTCCTGATCTCCGTTTCGGTGTTTCTGTGTTTGTGCGGCGCTCCTTCCAGAGAACGACGGGGGACCTTTTTTATAGGCGTTTTTAGGTCAAGACGAAGGCGGTGGAGCGAAGATCGACGGCAACGGAGCCACGAGGCCCAAACGGGTGGGTCCCACGCGGCCTGGTACTGTGGCCGCGTGGGCCACCGTTTGGCCCTCGGGCCTCCGTTTGCTCGCTTCCTTTTTCCGTAGTCCTTCTTCCTTCCAAATATTGACGCCCGTAAATTTCCAGGTGATTTCGTTGACGTTTGGGTCCCTGAAACATTAAAATACAAAACTAGGGTTTTCTGCCTGTGCAGGGTTAATTCCAAATAAATGGGAAAACTATGAAGTATTCCCAAAATCATGATAAAACATTGATATAACCCTTATATGATGCAAATATGATTGGAATATAAGCAATTAAAGTGCAAAGTTCATGTATGCATTTTACATGCATCAGGATGTTATGGCAAAGAGAACGTTAATGGGGGTTTGGAAGGCCAATGGAAGAAATTTTTACAAAGCTAAAAAGTGATCATTAGACAAGAGGAAGTCTTATAATCGAAGCTATGCAAGGAGTAGTGATTGCCACGCAACGGATGCACATAGAGCTATATGTATATGAAAGCTCTCCAATGGAACTAGTGGGGGTGCATCCAACTTGGTTGCTCATGAAGACCTAGAGCACTTTTGAGGCTCATCATTGGAATATACAACCCAAGTTCTATAGTGTAAATTCCCCACATAGTTATACTAATGAAACATGAGAACTCTCTCAAATAGAGCAAAGGTGCTAAACATGAGCACAAATATGATAACTATGAAACTGCAGGTGCTAAACATGAGCACAACTTTGATAAAGGATAGTAGTGTTGCCCCCCTTTTCTTTATTCTTTTTTTCTTTTTTATTTTAATTTTTTTCTGTTTCTCTTTTCGATGGCCTCCATGGCTCTTTTCTGGCAGGGGCAACACTCTAAAATGACAACACACTTTTTGTACAAATAACTCATAACAACAAAACATGATGTATAAAACTGTATGCCTCTGCCAGTGTAGCAGGATGTGCAATGATCTAGCATAACATGGGTAAACCACACATCAGCTGTATAGAATCATGCAAAGCAATAAATAAATAAATGATGAATGACAACAAGTCATGTAATGTATGATGAAAGTTGCATGACAATATATCTCGGAAGAGCTATGGAAATGCTGTGGTAGGTAGTTATGGTGGCTGTTTTGAGGAAGATGTATGGGCTTATGTATAGGAGAACAAGATGAAGTCCTCCCACGGGTTTTGGATGTACTGGCGAAGTATGCACCAACTCTCATTGTGAGAAAAGGGCAATGCACAGCACCGAAGAGGCTAGCAAATTTGGATGGTGGAAGTGCCAAAAACCATAACTTAACATTAGTAAAAAAGAACTCACAAGCTTATTGCAAACAACTAGCAGGTTCAACATTAAGAGCTTGATTAAAATTTACTCCAAGAAGGGCCGTTCACGGCGGCACAAGTACCCCGTTAGATCCCTCGACCTTAGCACACAACTATGTTATTACGAATTACCTTTAGACATGGAAAGCTATCAAGACCAACTACACCTTCAACAATTATAGCAGTGTTTGTAGTACGGTACAAGTTT